>JAVJIF010009405.1:0-87500 GCA_038442645.1 Agave tequilana
TATCTACTTTCATACATATATATGTTTTATTTGCGCTTATTATATCCCTATATCTTTAAGCACAAAATCTTGTTTATGCTAGTGCTTGAGTTTTAACTTTGTTTCAATTGATTTAATTTTCAATTGGTATCTCATTTCAAGCTTACGCATTGTTTTTGTTGGTATTTCATATAAGGGGGAGAAAATTCGATTTTCATATTTACAATTGGTATTTATATTTCCACTCCCTTGATTTATGATAGAAAATAAAAATTTTTAATTGATATCATATACTTAAAAAAAAAATACTCTCTTTTGATATCAAGATGTTTATTTGAATGTTTTAAATTTGGTATCTCAAAATTTTGTTTAAAGAAAAATTCAAAAGTTTTGATTTGTATTGTCTATATGCAAGGAGAGCTTAACATCTCTTCTACATATAGATTCATGATGAGTGTATCTTGTATTGAAGAGCTTGACAATCTCTTCTTTATGTGATACACGTGGTAGGGAGAGCTTCACATCTCCTCTTATGCATTGCATAGTGTATATTATGTGAATTAGGGCTTGTCATCCCTCCTTCATGTAATGTATCTATGTAGGGAAGCTTCACATCTTCCTCTTCATGAATGTATATCGCATATACCATTTATTTTATTGATCTATGTTTACTTTCAATTGGTATCAAGATGCTACTTTGACATATTTTAAATTGATATCTTAATTGATTGTCACCCCTATTTAGTTTGTTTTGTTTTAGACAAAAAGGGGAGAACATTGTTTTTATTAATCCATTGTTGATTCTTTGTTTCGAACAAAAATGGGGAGAAAAATTTATTGATTTGGTTTTGCTTTTACCCCTTATTGATGATTGTTTCTTTGTATTAAAAAGGGGGAGAAGGTTTTGTTTTGTTTTGGTTGTTAACCCTTTATTGATGATTGACAAAAAGGGGGAGAATTATTTGAGAAGTTTTATATATGCATGTTTATGTTTTGCATATATTAAGTTTAATTTAGTTTAATTTTAATTGGTATCGAGAGCATGTTTTGTTTTTGAACATTTCATTGGTATCTAGAATCTTTTATTGTTTATGCATATCTATGCATGTTTCATGTTAATATTCATTGCATATTTTATTTATTTGTTTATGCATGAGTTAAGGGGGAGCTTCTTTGAAGTTTAACTTTAATCCATGAATATATAACTCTATAAGTTTTGTCATCATCAAAAAGGGGGAGATTGTTGGCCCGGAGGCCTTCCTCTCTAGTTTTGATGATGATTAACTCACGTAGTTATGTTTACTAATAATCTTGTGATTTTAGTTTCAGATCATGTAACAAGATATTAGTTGGTGATTGCTTCAAAAAGAAGAGTTTAGAAGCTTTCACATGGTGATTCAAGAGCCCGAGCATCAAGATCATACCTTTACACTCGGTGGATCACGTTTGGGATCGAGTCAACTTGAAGATGGAAGATCGTCAAGAAGACTTAGGTATCCTAGTTTTAGTTTAGTGTGTTTTAGATCCATGTGTAAAGATAAGAATAGTTGATATGCTCAAGTGCACAATACACATACACGTTTTGGTTTGGATTTGGTTTTCATGAATAGTTTAGATCAAAACAAGTTTAAATGGTTTTTATGTATATTAGATGTGTTCAATATACATACATGCTTCATATCTTAAACAAACTTATTTTGATATGTCTATTCATGAGTTTTAGGAAAAATCAGATTTCCTATTGAAAATTCAAAGTTTGATAAAATATAGTTTTGGTTTTTGGTAAAAATGATAAGACACAAAACTAGTTCAAATTGCTTGATATTTGAGTTGAAATTTTTATCACATGTTTATATATCAATGCAAAATGGTAAAACTATTTTGGGGATTTTAGAAGAGATAAAAGAATTTTTAAGAAATATTTTTAACATGTTTTTTCTGACCCAGAACAGTGGCTGACAGGCTAGGTCGGCCGACCGCACGGTCGACCGAACCAAGGGCCGGTCGACCCGGCGGTCGACCGACGTGCACAGAGCTGTGCACGTCTGGAAGCACAGTGGGCCGGCCGACCGGGCGGTCGACCAGACCAGAGAGCTCTGCTCTCTGTATCTGGGCGGTCGACCGGGCGGTCGACCGCAAGCCTGTCAGGCTGCCAGATTAGCCTAACGGCTAGTTTTCTTTTGGGGCTATAAATACCCCATTGCTTGGTGGTTTTAACTAAGATTTTCTGAGCTAATTTTTTCCTACTCTCTGGTTTTAAAAGAAGTTTTCAAAAGAGTTTAAAGAACAAAAAGATTCATTTTGTTTGTTTTAAGTGTTTTGTTATTTTCAAAGGAAATAGGTTTTTGGGAAATTGTTTTATTGTTCTTCATTTCAATATCTATTTGATATTTTCCCAAGAGTATTTCTTTGATCAAAACACTTAGTTTTTCACACTTGAGCTATATCTTCTATCCTATTCTATTAGGATCTTGTTTTGTGGAAATAGAGATTGTTTGAGGTTGTTGAGCCTCCAAGTTGTAAACACCTTTGCTTTTGTTGTATCCCTCTTTGGTAGAGGTTGATCGGGTGATTGGTTTGCTCCCTCTTTGGTAGAGGTTGAGGCTTGTGTTTGCTCCCTCTAGTTAGAGGTGGAGTTGGTTTGTATATCCCTCTTCGGTAGAGGTGATTGGTTGTTGTTTGGCTACGGGCCTACCCCTCGGTTGTGAGGCGGTGTTTGAGAGAAGAGTTCGGTACTCCTATTGTTGTAACAAATCCTCCTCGGTGGAGGTTCCCTCGGTGGGAGATAGTGGATTGGAAATCCTTCTCGGTGAAGGCGGGGACGTAGAGCTAAAGACTCGAACCTCGAAACATATCTTTGCATTTGCGTTTGATCCATTATCTCTAAACTCTCTCTCTTTACATTTGTGCAAAGCATCATTCATTCATTCTTATCATATATTGCTTGTGTTGTGCCTTGCATTATTTCATATTGCTTATCATCCTTATATACTTGGCTTGCTTGTGTGTGTGCCTCACTTATACTTAACCACAAGAGCTTCATATAGCACCTCAACCCATATTTAGAGGAATCAAGAGGAGTTAGTTCAGAGCCCTTCACGGGGAATTCGGCTACACTTGTGTGTTGTATTAAGTGTGTTGTAAAATTGTTTTAAGCTTCCGCATTTAGCGCATTTAGTTTTAGATTAGCATTATCACCTATTCACCCCCCCCCCCCCCCCCCTAGGTGATTTACAGAATTATGTGACTCGTAATGTGCCACGTCACACAGGCTGAGAGAGTCTCTCAACCGTTGGCTGATATACATATTTCTAATATGTGTGCGTGTGTGTGTATATTTCCCAGAAAGAGAGCATATTAGTTGCTTTCAATCTAGCTAGCTCTCTTGACTTTCCTCTAAACATATATACTGAAGATCCCTACTTGTGATATCTAATTAATAATCTTTCTATAATTAATTATAAGCAAGCAGTCTATCAGGAGTCCAAAGTTTTTTTCTTTTAGTTCTACAGCAATTGAAAGAGCTTATTATTTCAAATGACATATGACATGCATATTGAATATGCTGTGTACTTGTGCCTGTGGATGAGGGCATACAACGATAACTAATTTAATAAGTAGAATGTAGTTTATATTTTTCAACTCATTTGTCCACTGCAATCTAGAAAGAAATATTTGCGTTGGGGGAAAATTGAAAAGAAACTCATGCCAAAACCAACCCTCATTAGCTCTCTAAACTCAATGACAATTGCCAACTTAATTGCTTACTGGACAAAGCTTCTCTTAAGTTTTTCATTGGCAAAGTAGCTTTAGTGAAGAATATAGTGTTAAAATCTTTATGTAAGTCTCATATAAACAATGGAATTTTTAAAATCTAGCATGGAGATATGCTAATACTAGGATACATGTATGGTGTCTTTTGATTTAGAATGTGTACAACTTGAAAACTCAAGTGAATTTAAGTTTTCCTTGTAAGCATCAAGTTGGCAAAAAATAAATGGCCGAAAATAGCTCCTCTCTTCTAATCTGTAGTTTAAAACATACAAATTGAATCTAACAATCTTTGATCTAGATACTTTCAAACACTGACATTGATGAGTTTCCACTTCCCAGTTTCAATATTTGAAGCTAGTTTTCTAGACATGAAATCTTTCACCATATATGAAGTGTCCAGTTACCATATTTTTAAGTATCATTTGTGTATGCGGCAAATTAAACATACATTTGAGCTATATATGTCAATTTTGTCAGTGTATAATTTTGTTTGGGTAAAGTACAAAATTCTTTTTCATTTATATCATAATTTTGAATTAAACTCTTCATCTAAAAAAGGAATAAACAACCTTCTGAAACATTTTCAGTCAAGTATTCTATTAAATTTTAAAATAATGGTGGGCCTTTTGATGGTCAGGTGGCATCATATTTATTATATCTTACATTTATGCTTTTTATATAGTTATAATAACTTTTTTTTTTAGAAAATAGTTTTTTTTTAACGATAACTATCATTATTAACAAATAAAATGAGTTTTAATAGTCTAAGTGCTTACTTATTGAGTTTTTTAGTTCATGAGGTAAATTCAAAATTATGATATATGAAGGAAGTTTCCTGTAATTTATCCATCTAGTTTTGAAGCTAATTTTGAGTTCAATTTCCTATTGCGCTCTAATTGCCGTGACATAATTTAAGATCTTGTTACTATTGTTTCACTGTGATTATAGATAGAACTAGAATCATTTTTCAGATAGTAGCCAATAGTTATGTAAAGCAACTTTTCCTGTGGAAATTGAATTCTATAATTCACCCATTTTCATGAGAAGGAGGGCCTTACATGTTCATGCAGCATTTGGTGGTTACGTGTAAGAGGAAGAACAAGTTTAGAGATCTAATTTTAAATCTTGAAATGAATCAAGGTGAGATAGATGATGTAACAAAATAACTCCTTACTCATGCTCATTAAAAAATAAATAGACGAGTAACCAAATTATTCCTTCATGATGCAAAATAGTCATGCAGATGTTCGTGCAAACTTTTGAAAAAACATCAGCTGAAGTATCATTCACTTGTTCATCCAGAATTAGGATTTGGCCGGGAAAAAAAAAAAATACCCTACATCAGCTGGTATTTTAAGTTAACTTACATCAGCTGGTATTTTAACTCTCTCTCTCTCTCTCTCTCTCTCTCTCTCGATCTCGATCGATCGAGAATGTCTCTTGGTAGAAAATAACCTGTTTCAGGGTAGCCATATCCAACTGCTGCTGCATTTTCATGCAGATGTGGGCATGCCCTGTTGGTCTTGTCTCCCCAGTCTCTTCCTGTTTCTTTCCTAACACAAAAAGAAAAGAAAAGAAAAGAAAAGAAAAACTCTCTCTCTCTCTCTCTCTCTCTCTTCTCTCTCTCTCTCTCTCTCTCACTCAGCTGTTTAATAATTGTCCTATATACAAAATAATGGGATGCAGATCAGAATCATATGATCATATGCCCCTGTGCAAAATGATACCCCATCCATGTGTAGCCCTGTCCTTTGCTCCCCTTTGCTTCCCTTAAAATAACCAGCACAAAAACAGAGCTCATATCCCCACCACTGTATCTCTCTCAAAACACACACCTGCTCCACAAAAATAACAGGGCACAAATAATAAAGGCAATGGGGGTGCTAGCTACCTTTAAAGTGCACAAATCATGAATTATGCTCTCTCTCCATACAATAACTGCTACATGGACTTTGCTTTCCAAGCCTATGAGTCCATTTGTATATGCCTCTCAATATCTTAACTCATATTGAGGATGTGGTTGTCTGTTATCAAGGTCTCTCTATGACTATGAGATGCCCAGAAAACTCATTTTCTCAAATTATTTATATGCACACAACTTTATTATTCCATTTGTACTGCAGCACCAGGACATGCATTTTTATACGTAAATGAATATGTTATGTTATCATGCACACATGCTTGCACTTGCACACACTTGTTTTTTGGGTCTGACCAAAAATCTCTCAACTAGAAAATCTTTGGAAAAGGTAAATGAATTATTTGACATGGAGGAAAACAATAAGAGTAAGTAAAAGAATGATGTAACCTCGTTTTTTGAAATAAACTTTTGTATCATAAAATGCACCAACAATTTTTTTGATGTGTCAACATGCATCAAATGACACTCAAAGAGAGAACATTTGACATGTTTTTAAATACATGAGGTTATTTGAATTACTATATGAATGAAAAAAAAATTTCCTCTAGTTTTAAAAGATGTTGGTTTAACATCATATGTGTTGCTTTTGTCCTTAAAATTTCATTTGGGAAGGCTTTATTCATGAATGAAATTTTGTTAGAGAACTATTTAGAAATAGCAGGAAAAGCATCAAATGGGTTAATAAAACTCTACATATGGACATTATATGCCTACTACAAAGCTGCAAAAAGACCATCGCAAGATCATAACCAAAAAAAAAAAAAAACCACCTAAACAAGACTCAAAGTTGAGGGATCCCTTCCACTGACTTTCCCTCAAAAGTCTGAAAGTACTAGTGTGCACACACACACATGAAAGTAAGAGATTGAAGCAGCACTTTATATTTCCCACTTGCAAACCTTGATCAGCTTTAACAGAAAAAAACCCAAACAGCAACAATCTGTCATCAGAGTGGACTAACAACCATCTTCAAACGATTGAAACCCCAGTGGGGGTGCGTGCGGCGGTTGGGTTTTGGCCTTTGGTTGCCCACCAACTTGAAAAGATTTTCCACAAGACATAAGGTATTAGTTAAGCAGTCACTCTCAATTTGTAATGGGAGAGGGCGCTCCATGCTTTTGCTTTTGCTTTAGCTTTTGCTTTTGGCCCTCTCACTTTCTTGCCCAGCTTAACAATGATGAGCAGCAATAAAAATTTGTGGGAGAATGATTCTTACTTTTCAAGGCCTAGTCATCAGGAATTGAAAGATCCTGCATTAAGTCAAATTTTTCCCTCTTTTACCATACAACAACAACAACAACAACAAAGTCTTTATCTCAAACTTCTGGTGTTAGTTATTTCACAAAGATCCGACCAAGTTTTATCATGTGTGAGGAGCGAAAAATAAAACATTAAGCACAGGACTAACATGTCCCAATCCTCTTTACATAAGAATAACCTTGTTACAAATAACAATGGAATTTAACTTCTTACTTCCTTTGAGGTACAAAAGAGGCCCAAAGAAAGTTTCATGCATCCATGATAAAGCACGATCTCTCTTTAATAGGCTACTCAAATACAAATGTAGTTCATTTCTTTTCACAGAAGAGTGAAGATTGACCAGATAATAAGAGTTTAATGAATGATCAACTCCCACTTTTTAACTCTTGTAACAAATAACTCAAGTCTATACAGCCCAAAAACAAAGCAGCAACTGTCCCCACCTGTTTCTTTGTGTGTGTGTGTGTGTGTGTGTTGGGGGGGGGGGGTGGGGGGTCGCTGAAAAAGTTAATATTTGACTGACTTCCTGAAAAACTTTTTCCATGTCTAAGGTATCACATCTATGATATATTGCCGCTAGGAAGAAACCCCACAGAATTTCCTTACATCATGACAGTCTAAATATGTGGTAAAAAAAAAGTAATTTTTGCCAAGGCCCTGTTTGTTTACCCCGAAAGTGGCTTAGAAAACTACGTTCTTGGCCACTGACAATGTGAGCTCCACCGCACTTTGCTCCCCTGCTGTTTGTTTGCCCTGGCTGAAAACTAGTGGGGTGAGCCCCACCTATAACTCAGCAAATTACATGAACAGTGCATGAAACAGTACGAAAAGCATTTTCCGAGTATTTTGGGCTGAAAACACCGGAAACCTGACACGGACGCCCAACTGCATTTTCGTGAGTCTACTTTCCATTAACCAAACAACACCAAAATGAAAATGCCTACATCTCCAGACGAAAGTACCAAAGCAGAATCCGAGGACCCAAACTGATACAGAATGCGAAAAATATGCATTCACTCGAAGTGCTTAGAGTCATACTGAAGAAGGAAAACAAAAGCTTTTATTGAGGACAAGACAATAACCGAAATCAAAACTGTCGACAACGGGAACAGTTTCCATCACCAACAAAACACTTTCAAGTTCTACAATTTGACATTTTGAATACTCAAGACACCATGAGCACATCTCAAAAGACTCTATGAACACCAGACCAACACAAAAAAACTATGACCTTTTTACTTCAGTTCAGACACTTCATATGAAAGATTTCACGTCACAACCATGTAAAATTTTCCAATCCATTTTCTTATATCAAACTATAGACTGACTGATTATGGTAATATGTGACGCCATACACATTTCATATGCACAAATAAAAAATATAGTGGCGTGTGTTTCTAATCATTGGAAGGGTTAAATGTCAGCACAATTCTAGACAGACTTGATGCCTGTGTACCATGCCATAAAACCCTAACTACCATATGGAAATGCTAATTGAGAAGGCTAAATTAGATGCATGTCACATTTATTCTGCAAAAACTAATCAAAGAATTTTTACTGGCCAGAAAACATCCACGTTGAGTAAATATTGTACGTACTAAAACCAATCAATTAGACAACAAACTAGAGATCCATCTCCCATGGAGATTGTGAAAATAAAATATGATAATACTCACAGCGGTCGAGCCAGGAATTCAAAAACGGTTGGCACAAAATAACAGATCGGGTGTGTTGTTAGCTGCCGACATCTCTTAAAAGAACTAGAGCATTTTGCACGCCGGAGAGTGGTGGTGGTTGGGGTTGTTGGGGGGGGGGGGTGGGGGGGGGTGCGCAAATCAAGGGCCAAAAACACTTTTCGGGCGGGGCCGGGGCACGTGCTCCCCTGGCTCTGCCACTGAGATAATACTTAGAGAGCAATCTTCAATCCAAATTAAAAACAGCAAACCATCAGATCTCTCTCAGAAATCCAAGGACATTAACTTTGATGCGAGGTTGTAAATATAAGTCTCTCTTACACGTGTACTGGCCAAGGATACAAGATCCACAGAGAATCAATATTTACAATAAGTGTTGCTGCTTACATACATTAGAAAGGCTTACATGTACATGGACGATATATTGATTATTGCATCAGCAATTGCACACCCATGCCAATTGCTATTTACCCACTCCAGTTTAGAGGGACAAAATTTAGGCAGTTACAATGATTAACCTGCATAGCAGAAAAAAAAGATACAGCGTCATGTATAACATATAAATCTTGTTGAACTGGATTTCAGAGTTTGCTACTTGGTTGCGCTGAGTATAAACTGCATGACCAATAAGTAGATTTACTAGTCGCCAACCTATATCAGATTTCTATTAAGCCCCTCTGTTGTTCCTAGTTTTGCAAGTCAGGAATTTGGCACCACTTAAAGCATGTTGATGTTAGATTGACAATTTGTTGTCAAATCTTTCATAAAGATTTGTGCACCATAGCTGACCCCATTTGATGGGAAAAGGCATGGATGATGATGATGATAAACTAGCAGTAGTATTGTTAAGCAGAAGACTTCAGTAAAATCATAAAAAGAAAGATTGAGATACCTCTGATTGAGTACCCCTCTCAAGGAACTCTTGGCAAAGTTTAGCTTATTGACTATCAACATGTAAAGGTCATATACAATATCACTCTGCAGCAGAGCAAATAAGAGATCATTTGTCGTTGTCTCGGCAAGAACAATATGGAAGAAATTATTCTTCATATTGTGAGTACTGGAGGAAGGGGCTGAAAAACTCGGCACCATATTCTTTGAAGGTGTCACCAGCCTGTTTATCTGATAGTTAGAGAAACATAAAGAAGCTACAAAAGACTACAAGTCTTATTTGGCAAATCTCGTCAAATCAGGTAGAGAATTTTAGGCTATAAAGCATAGCATATATAATAAAACAACATATAAGAATCAAATGTAAATTGAAATTGTCCATTCTAAACAGCTTAGCATGGCAATTAGACCAAGAATCATGGGTACTACTGTAAAGGTCATCAGTAGCAACATCAAATGGTCTCTTAAAGACAAGCCATTATGATAAATACCTAGCTCTGGTGGAGGTCTGAATTATTTCAAAGCAGGAGCAATTAATCAAACTATATCAACACCACGCCAAAAAAAAAAACATCGAGAAAGTTTAGTGAAAGTTACAAGCCTGGTTCAATGTAAAAGGGGAAAAAGGAATAAAAACAATACGCATAAAGGCCAATGTGTGCCTCCTTTCGGTTACTTTTTGTTTGAAAAAAACTAACTATATGAACTTAGCTCCATAAAACAAAAGATGAAACAAAGTGTATGAGGCTCCCACAATTTCAGGGTGGGAAGAGAGTCAGATACACTTAACATTAAACCCCAGATGCAAAGTGGCTTTTTGCTCAACCAAACTCGTGACCTCCAGGTTAGAATGGAGTAGCATTACCATTGCACTAAGATTTGGCCATATAAAACTAAAACCTAGATTGTCAATACTATCAAACAGCTGGCAGTAATAATTTACTTTTAGCTTTTTAAGGGAAAAAAAGAAATAGAAAAAACAGTCTGTGTTCGGGCATATTACGTGGATTTTATTTAAGGCTAGTGTAGAGGGAAGGATAAAGGAGCACATACATTCTGGGGTCAGGGAAAGAGGTCAAGAAGACAGATGTAATTCCATAAAATTCAGTATAAATATCAGTTGCTGATGTGCAAGAAATCTTCTATTGGCATTACATGCAAAAGTGAGTGATTTAAAGATTTTGCTAGAGTTTCTCACTGTTACAGTAATCATCGCTTATTATTCTAATAGGCATTGCTCTAAATGTCAATCAACGTGTTGATTCATAATTGGGCACAACAATCTGACGAAAATAACATTTATACTGCTTTTTAGTCAATTTGGCATTTGGCAACATGTTGGGTTTTACTGACAAACCAGGAATGTCGGGTTTCATCTCACAAACCTGATATGTTGCACACCGTATAACCCGAGATTACCCCCACGTGAGGGCATTTTGCATATGAAAAAGATAATATCTTATTGCTTATTTATTTATATATTTACTTTCTCTTGAGAGTAATAATAAATTATGTATGGACCCGCATTGCATAATTCTTTGTATTGCATAACATGAATATATCTTCCTTAAGAAAATCACATTCAGTTAATATTGTTGTTAGATATAAGTGACAATTAGGACATTCTGTAGGACCTTTAGTTCTTTCTAATTTCCTTGCTTCACAACTCCCTTCATTTCAGGTACCAAACAAGAAAAAAGGTCTAGGGCCAGAAAAAGGATACATGATTTTCTGGCGCGCGCGTGTGTGTTTGCGCTTGCACGTGCACATGTATGACTTTAAAAGGTTTCAAGACCATGTTTCAGCAGATTATTTCAGTTGGAGAAAAGTAGACATAGGTCCATCCTATTCATAGGAATATAGGAGCACAATTTTAAATCAGAGATTAATAATGCAACCGGGAGAACAATTAACACCCCCACCCCCAAAAACACACAGATATACACAAATTTTGTATAGCCAAAATAAACAAAGCATAGAGTCAACGATGAGGAACCCAAAGTTTGTTTGAAACAATAAAGAAACAAAGCATAGCCACAGAGATCTCACAAACTAAGGTGATTGGGTGTACTAAGATCTGCACGAAGTTCAAACTAGAATGAAATGCAAAGTGTGATGTTTAGTTGGGCATAATTGTATACAGATCTGTAGTTCCAACTACAGATTGTGTTCCAAAGTAGCCTAACCCCAAACTGAGTGTAAGACATTGGAAAAGCATTCATGGGATGCAATTATAGCAGTTACAAATACATGTTCTCAAGGATATATAGTTGGATATAATTCCACCAGACAATTGAATGTGATTCCAACCACACCCAACCAAACACACAGCAACACAAACTTGGAAAAGTAAATGACTAAAATATTACAAAACATCCTAATGCAAACTTTTGCTAGACTCTTTTGGTGTAAGGCAACATATAGGATAATCTGATGACATCTGAGAATTGAATATTGACCAGAAACTTCCTGGCAGTACAAGAATGACCATCATTATACTTACAGACATTTGAAATATGATCACCTACAAGGATCCTTGGTGAGTATAAAGACAGCCATTTGAAAACCATCATCTGCAGGATCCGTAGTCAGGACAAAGCCAAGGTAGTTACTACCTCTGCTTGTGTGGGTCCAATACATATGGAATGATGTGGATGGTACATCCTATGTTGCTTCAGACAAGAGAAATCTCAAGGCCCTAGTGCCCAGTAAGTAGATTAAAAGACCTCTTCAATGTTGGTTCACTGGTTCATCAGTTGCAGATCGAGATCATTGAATTGTTGATTCAATGTCTTAAAAAAGTAAAAAGTATTTTAAAAATATTAAAATATAGTAAAGATAATTGCACCGTTTAGCCTGTTTCTATGAATAACTGATGAGGATAAGATCAAGTCTCAATCAAAACTTGTATAATCCAAAGTTGATGCACAAGTAATTTATAAGATAGATGCGACAATAGAATTGCAAATATAACTCACATGATAAATCAGAAGTCAGAAGTTCAAATTTTGAGAAAACTAAACTTTAAAATTCGGTCTCATTAATTATTGAACATGTTTAGTGACTTCCAATAATATCAAAGGAGATAAGGCTTGAATAGATTTGATCCAATTTAATAAGTCAGTTGAAACCCAAGTTAGGGTCAAAACCAATACAGAAAAGGATTTATTGAAATAAAAAACTTAACCCAATGTGATATGGTTTATTTTATTGGATTCAGTTGAATAAAACAAAGAGGGTGTCTAGGCACCCAAGGAGGAGACTAGCGCCTAGAGCCAACTACGTGTTGTGACGAAATTGATATGCTCCGATACCAATTGTTGTGTGCAAAACCGGGACACCATACTATGATACCAATCGTTGGGAGATACGGAGATCCCCACGACGACCTCAAATACGCCATGATCAAATACGCCATGAGATTCATTACCTTGAGCACACAAGATGAATATTAAAAAATATAAGAAGAAGAACACACAATTTAACGTGATTCGGCCCAAACTTGGCCTACATCCACGGGAAGAAAACTTGAGAGAGCTTTATTAATAAACTTGATACAAAGATATCTAACCTTCCTCTTAATAACACAAGAGTATTCACCTTCCCCTTGAATTTACGCCTAAATTACAAGAGTATACCTTCTCTCTATGCACCTTCACCTTACTCCTCTCTTTCTTGACTTTTTAGGGTCTTATATTGTTGTTCACCACAACTTTCTTTCGCTCTTCTTCTCCAATTTACAATACTGGGTTACAACCTTTATTTATAGGATTTTACAATACAACTCTCATTTGGACTATGAGATGATCTTGGTCATTGGATGCTCGAAGAATCTTTATCAATTCTATTAGGAGTTGATCTCGTTGATCTAAAAAGATTCTTGACCTTTTAATCTTTAGAAACAAATCTTCATTGAATAGAAATTGAATCATATTCATACTCCTCCTGAAAAAGAAACTTGCAATCGCCTGAAAAGGAAACGGTTTCACCTTGATTTGCATCTTCTGCTTCAAGCTATCGTTTTCTCCAACTCAATTAGATTTTCTTGGACCATCATCTCCTCTTGAAAAATAAGGCAAAATCTTAACAATCTCCACCTTGACTTGCTTTTCAAGCCTTTAGCAAAACAACTTGAGATTTTAAATTACTACCTTAATTCTTTCATTGATTGTAACCATATCGTGAATCCTTTAACACTCTTGCCCCCTCTCCCCAGAGCCTTTGGCGGATCACCGCCATATCTTGGGTCATCTCGAACCTCACCTGAATGCATCCATTCTGTAGTTGTCCTGCAACTCTTATACTCGTTGCAATTTTTCTTGAAGCTTCACCTCGAAGTGAGCTCCCTTCAAGCTTTTCATTTAAACTCCCTTACTTTCTTCCTCTTTGTTTGCATTGCATCGCCGCCGCCAGCTAATTCCGCTTTGTGACGCCTTCCCAGTCATGGGGCCCCGCCGGTCTTGAGGCAATCTGCCTCTAAATCTGTCATGGCCTTATCAACTTTACATGAACATTGTCAAGGACTTGTCGTGCCATGATCTTCCACTGATCACTTGGTGATGGTCCACCTTCCATCGATCTTTTAACCTTAAGACTTACCATCTTCACATAACTGTCATAATCTTACCGGGCGTTTCCGCCACACACTGTCATGGTCTTCCTTCCATCAATCAGAGTTGTCATCTACCACTGTATTGATGTTTGTCAGATCTATTGCCCTGCTATTGATAATCTTCAAATCTGATAGATCCACCGATGCCTGCAATAATCTCGCCGTGTTACGACTAGTCCGTTGTAACTTTGACCGTGATCTCCGTCGATTACTTTACCAAACTGTACAGAACATGCACCAAACCTTAAAATCTCCTCGATCTGCACCCACATTGCATCCAGAACGCTGAAAAACATAGGGTTCGACAACTTGATCGTCTGAATCCGACAGCGATTGCACGATCTACCTTCCGATCAATCTCGTCCGTTGATCATCTTCGTTACCCTCCGCTGTTTTTCCTTTGACTTGCTGCCACAGCGAGCCTCCATGAGATGCTTTGTGCGATGCCTCCATAAGTTCGTCGAGCTCGTCTTGTCGTCCGCCATTGGCGATGATCCGATCACCACCACCGCGTCTACCGTGTTCAGATTTGAGCACTATTGAACCTTGACGACTCTACCTTGATCAATACACTTCAAAGTCATCGATTTTTATCTTAGAACAGATCTGAATTTTCTTATTCTCTTCATCTTGATGCCTCCGCCGAACTCCATCGACTTGACATCTTCTTCTTCATCTAGAGCACTCGAGTCTTGAACGAACACCATCAGCTCTGATACTATTTGTTGTGACGAAATTGATATACTCTAATACCAATTGTTACTTGCATAACCCGGAATACCATACTTACTATGATACCAATAGTTAGGAGATACGGAGATCCCCACCAACGACCTCAAGCACGCCATGAGATCGATTACCTTGAGCAACAAGGTGAATATTAAAAAATATAAGAACACACATTTAACGTGGTTCGGCCCAAACTTGGCCTACGTCCATGGGGAGAGAACTTGAAAGAGCTTCATTAATAAACTTGATACAAAGATATCTAACCTTCCTCTTGATGACACAAGAGTATTCACCTTCCCCTTAAATTTACGCCTAGATTACAAGAGTATACCTTCTCTCTATGCACCTTCACCTTGCTCCTCTCTTTCTTGGCTTTTTAGGGCCTTATATTGTTGTTCACCGCAACTTTCTTTCGCTCTTCTGCTCCAAATTACAATGCTGGGTTACAACATTTATTTATAGGATTTTACAATACAACTCCTATTTGGAGTATGAGATGAACTTGGTCATTGGATGCTTGAAGAATCTTGATCAATCCTGTTAGGAGTTGATCTCCTTGATGTAGAAGGATTCTACACCATTTAATCTTTAGAAATAAATCTTCATTGAATAGGAATTGAATCCTATTCATACTACTTTTGAAAAGAAAACTGGTAATCACCTGAAAAGAAAACTGCTTCACCTTGATTTGCTTCTTCTGCTTTAAGCCATCGTTTTCTCTAATTCAATTGAATTTTCTTGGACCATTTTCCCTCTTGAAAAACAAGGCAAAATCCTAACACTACGCGGGACGGCCTGAAGCCTCTTTGGCAGACACCTAAACAAAAGACTTGAAGGTCAAGGCCCTTAAAACAGTCGCCTAGCCTCCTGCCCAGACTGTCTTTTACAATATTGATAAAGAGATTAATTGAACCAACCACTCGTCAATATTATTAGTTCTTTTCAAATTGACTAGATTGCTATTATGGATCTAAAAAAGAATGATTTTCAGCTCTAATAGATGGAGTGTTAACTTTGAAGTTTTTTACTACAACAATTATATAGAATGAGTCGCAATTGAACTTTTGATACTTCAAACTGGAAATCTCCTGTATCACTCATTATCAGCCAATACCAGCAGTATTAGTCAAATTCAGCTTGATGGGATCACACGCTTGAATCTGATTACAACATGGCGGAGACAAACCGGTACCAGTTGAGTTTTCAAACCTTGAAAAAAAGAGCACCCCTATCTATGGGCATACATATGTATAGGAAACAAAAGTACTTCAAGAAAACATATAGTATAAGTAACAACTGAGGATGTCTACAAAATCTTGTCTCGCAGGGAGGGAGGGAGGGGGGGGGGGAGAGAGAGAGATATATATTCAAATATTTTCTAGATCGCTGTCACTACAAGGATGACTGCTTATCATTCTAACCATATTAACTTGAACAGCATCTTTTTAAAACTAAATTTTAAAAAAAATGAACAGTCCATTCATCAATACCTTGTTTCGCTTTGGCTTGCTTTGCATGATCAAGCAAGTTGATCTAAGGTATCAAATTAAAGCTCAAACTTGATTTTATAATTAGTTAACAGCTCAAGATACACCTATCTATACTTGTTTAAGCTCTACTATGAGTCTATGACTGCTTTTGGAAGAACATTATTCATAACAGTAGGCATGCAGAGGTAGGTATTAGTATGTGTGATGTCTGAGAGATGTGCACTTAAATTGGACATATTTTCCCAACTCGCTACTCATGTGTAAAACTTCTTTTCTCATGGCACCGATATTTGAACTTTAACTTGTATTCTACGATTCATATAATATGGTACATGTTTGATTCAGGACATGCACACATAAATCTCAAAGTTCTGACAATGTGTTTCCAATTGGCTCTTTGGTTTGTACCATGTTGCAGCCTGCATCATTCCTTGTTCTAGACTCTTCTTTAACCTATATTAATTTTAGAGGATTACATTTTTGGTTGCATGAACTCATCAATAATAGCATGAACTTAAATTTCTCATCAATTTTGGAGGATTCTTTTTCAGCATTGTTTAATGTCAACCTGTTTTATCTTTCTTCTTTATTATTTTTTAGCATGAAATTTTAAATAAAGATATGTTAGGATTTGATTTAACGATTTGGTTAGGGAACATAATAAATAGAAGCTGGCTGAACCCGGCCTAGCATAATGGTGCTTATTCCTTCCCAATTCAGGAAAAGTTCAATCATGCTACAGGGCGTCCCACTTTTAGTAATCGGTCTGGTAATTCATGCAAATCCAAATAAGCTATCATGGATGAGCCTCGGGCAGGGAAACTTGCAGCTGTGGTTGATGAGGTACAAAACATTTGAAATTCTCTCCCTAGAGTTTTTCACCCAGCAGACAGGCCAACAGCTGGGAGAACTCTCCCTAAGGTTTCTCACCCAGCTCACAGGCTAACAGTTGGGATTCTCTCTTAGGATTTCTCACCCAGCGCGTAGGCTCTCAAAGATTCAGCAAGCAATTTTTTTTTATTTTCATTCATCATTCCCACTTCAACAACAGTCTTAACCTTATATAGGCCTACATCAAGAGGAAGAATCCCACCACAACCAATGTGGGGCTAAACATAAGCAAATAACTAAATAAACAACCAACTATAATAAAAGCAAACAACTAAATAAAAAGCAACTCGAATCCAAGAGCGATGTACACATCATTCTCCATGGCTTGAAAGCATTCATCTCCGGTGAATATAGCGATATAGCGATAACAAACGGCAAGTATGTTCAGGTTGAACGATCTCCACATGAAGTATCCCAATCGGGTCATGGTGGTGGTCTTGTAACCGGCATTCGTGCATCACATTTAAACCAAGTTGGTGAAGGTAGAACTAGCCTTTGTGACAGATCAGCTGCAGTCGATGGTAGATCCAGAAATGCACATACATCAGAAAGAGTCGAATCATCCCAATTGAAAACCGAACTGATATCAGAATCCCATGGGATATTCAACTCAAGGATAATGGAATCAATTCTCCTCAGAACTCTAAAAGAACATGTACGTCGAGCGTGTAACTTACTCGCAGTTCCTGGAGGGAACCTCTCAAAGTGAATCGTTACCATCACCTCATCATCAGCTGCAAATCCATGCAAGATACTGCGTGGATATGCAGTAAATTTATAGTCATCATTGCAAATTGCTATCTGTTTAGGAATCTTATTATGTGTAACAGAAAAATGCAATGCATCAGACTCGCTATATTTAACTCCTAAAGATAGGGGAAAAAAAAGATAATGAGTTTTCTAGGAGCACATATATCAAATATCGCTAATGGTATAACATCACTAGGAGCGACAGAAATCTAAAGAAACTTAGGGGGGAAAAACTCAAATGACTCACTATAAAAGGAAATGCTAAAAGTAACCACAATAGACTCGACCTCTGTCTCCTGACTCTCTTTAAGAACAAGATCCAAGTTCAGAAGATGAACTGGATTCTTCCCCTCATGCGAGAAATACATGTGAATCTGAAAATCTGCATGAGGGACTTTGATGGCTTACTAGATGTAACAACACTTGTGGCAACTGTCCCATGCTCAATTCCGTCTTCTTTCATAGGTGTGACAAGTGAATATCTAGCAACCTGTACAAGCATACTAGACTCCACTAATACATGCTCAGAATCACTAGTATCCTCAAAAGAAGTATGAATCTGATCAAAAATCGGTGTACTGAAATCAACTAATGTATCATTAACAATACAAGTAATCTCAAAAGGAACGTAAATATTCTCAACAACTATCGAGTTCAACATCATCACTAGGTACAATATTAACATATTGACTTGTTGAGGGGACACTGGTAATGTCCATATCTCTCACACTTAAAACACTACACCCTGGATTTGGAAATGAATATCCTTTTGAAAAATAATTCTAGCTCTAAAACTAAATGAAAAGCCTCTTCAACAGAGTCCACATGGTAGACGCTAGTGAGCATAGCACATCATATGTCGGACCTCAAACCTGAACAAAATCTAGAAATGGTCAAGTAGCAGTCCTCTATCACATCACAACGAAGGGTTAAGTCATCAAATCTGGCTATGTAATCCCGAACAGACATATTACCCTGACGGAGGTTGTGTAACTTATCTAGGAGATGGTTCATATAAACTCGGGTATTTCTCCTTAAACTTATCTTTCACCTTTTCTCACAACTCTATAGGGTTCCTACGTTGTCTCTCACGTGCTATCTCAATCGAAATCTAATAAATTTTGATTGATCCTACTAGTCTCATCCTAGCAAATCGAATCTTATGTACACGCATATCATAATAGTCACAATAGATATCCATATCGGCTAGACAATTACTAAAAACACGATGATCAGAGCAACCATCAAAATTTGGATCTTCTAACCTAAACTTACGCGTTATTTCCTCTTTCTTAACAGCACGCCAATCATAAGCACGTCTATTCTTATAGTCATCTCTAGTGCAAGTCTCAGTGGTGGATGCAAGATTTTTTATCAGTGTGGGTGTAATATAAAATAAATAATTTTCTTTTTCATGCATTATGCGATGCAATAGATATGACAATTTAAAAATCAAAACTTTCAAATTTGCGCATGTTCTGCATTTCACTTCAATTAATAAGCAAAAGGATTCGAAATACATAGAAATTTTGTTGATAATGTTAAGCTAGATGCTCAAATAAAATTGTACATGCAATCTGTCTAGTTGCATGTAGAACTAGCTATTGTATGCATGAATTTGAAACTGCAAATTGTAAAGTTTTAGAACAAGGTGGTCAGTTTTGAGACCAATTCTAAACAACTAGTAGTACAAATTTTCATCACATATTCAACATCTAATTCAGTAATTACAAGGCTTTGACACATAGTTCTACACAATATAAGTTTTTAATCACAATTAGAACTTTAAACAATATAAGTTCACTAACATGTGCAAGCATCAAAATTATAGAATAAGAAGGTAAATTGCTAATATTCAAGAATTTAAGTCAATTGAAACTACGATCTATATCAAAGTGTTGATAACCCCCATATAACCCGTGTTAATGCACTTAATTTTTTTTGAAAAATAATGAAATTTAATAAGAATACCCAACACTGACCTCGGTCGGGAGCATGCAGCAAGAAATGAAATCCTAGAGTTACTCCTTGGTGACTTCGGAATTCAGATCACTACTGATTCCTTGCACAATCCTCCATCACCAACAAACCACAAATATCATTAAACAAATAGCCCCTAATTGTCCCAAAAAAAAGAAAACAAAAGAAAGAAAATCTGAAATTAAATCCTCACATTTTGAAAATCTCTCAATTGCGAGGAATCAAAGATCGGCCATAGTTTATTGAAGTCTTAAAAAATTAAACAAAAGATCTCGAACCAGGCACTGTCGTCGAGAGGCAGTCGGTGTACAGGAAATCTCGAGCTCAGCTACTTTTTCCTCTCATTCCGGACTTCAAGTTGCGGGGGCGGAGCAAATGAAGAGGCTGAGTAGGGTGTTGCCATCGTCAGGGTTGTGACCGAGCTCAGAGGCCGCTCGAGATCAACAGTGATGGGGCTGAGAGGGGGGTCTGGTGATTTTAGGGTTTTTAGTTTTGGTTTTGGGTCAGAATTTCGGGGGCAATTTGCCCGCTTCTTTTTTTAGGTTTTTGTTGAATTTTTTTAAAAATTGAGTATGGGCCTTAAGCATGTTTGTTTCAGCAGCCCAGTGTGGGCCTCAGTAATTGGGCTCAAAAACATTAGCTTAAAATTGAATGGGCTTATAGGAAAATTACAAAACCCAACGTGGGTTTTGCCCTGGCAAGTCCTGTAGCCATCACGACATTCATAATCTCTAGGGTCATCTTGTGCTTTTGCGCTTCGTGATTCTTGTTAGGATTTTGCGTTGTTTTTTAAGAGGAGATGATGGTCCAAGAAAATTCAATTGATTTAAAAAAGATGGCTTGAAGCAGAAGAAGCAAATCAAGGTGAAGCAATTTACTTTTCACAAGATTGCGAGTTTCCTTTTCAGGATGAGTATGAATAGAAAGATTTGTTTCTAAAGATTAAAGGGTCTAGAATCCTTCTAGATCAAGAAGATCAACTCCTAATAAGATTAATCAAGATTCTTCAAGCATCCAATGGTCAAGATCATCTCACATTTCAAATAAGAGTTGTACTGTAAAATCCTATAAATAAAGGGTTGTAACCTAAAATTTAGGTGGAGCAGAAAAGGAGAATAAAGTTGTGGTAAACAACAATGTAAGGCCCTAAAAAGCTAAAAATGCCCTAAAAAGCCAAGAAAGAGAGGAGCAAGGTGAAGGTGCATAGAGAGAAGGTATACTCTTGTAATCTAAGCGTAGATTCAAGGGGAAGTGAATGCTCTTGTGTCATCAAGAGGAAGGTTAGATCTCTTTCTATCAAGTTTATTAATAAAGCTCTCTCAAGTTCTCTCTCGTGGACGTAGGGCAAATTTGGGCTGAACTATGTTAAATTGTTTGTTCTTCTTCTTGTTTCTTTTAATATTCATCTTGTGTGCTCGAGGTGATCGATCTCATGGCGTGCTTGAGGTCGTCGGTAGGGATCTTCGTATCTCCCAACTATTTGTATCATAACAAGTATAGTACCCCGAGTTATGCACATAACAATTGATATCGGAGCATATCAATTTCGTCACAATAAATGGTATCAGAGCTGATGGTGTTCGTTCAAAACTAGAGTGCTCTAGATGAAGAAGAAGATGTCAAGTTGATGGAGTTCAACAGAGGCGTCAAGATGAAGAAGACAACAAGAAAATTCAGATTTGTTTAAAGGTAAAGATCGATAACTTTTGGAGTATTTAATCAAGGTGGAGTCGTCAAGGCTCAATGATGCTCAGATCTGAACACGGTAGACGCAGCGGCGTTAATCGAATCATCGCCAATGGCGGACGGCAAGACGAGCTCGACGAGCTCACAGAGGCATCGCACAAGGCATCCCCTGGAGTCTCACTGAGGCAGCAAGTCAAAGAAAAACAACAAAGGGTGATGAAGACGATTAATGGACAAGATTAATCGGAAGGTAGAACGTGCAATCGTAGTCGGATTCAGACGATCAAGGTGTCGAATCCTATGTATTTCAATATTCTGGATGCAACTGTGGGTGCAGATTGAAGAGATTCTAATGTCTGATGCAGGTTATATATAGATCGGTTAAAGAAATTGACGGAGATCACAGTCAAAGTTACCACGGGCTAGTCGTGACACTATGAGATTATTGCAGGTATTGGTGGATCTATCAGGTTTAAAGATCATCAATAACAGGGCAATAGATCTAGCAAACATCAATACAGTGGTGGATGATAGCCCTGATTGATGGAAGAAAGACCATGGTAGTGTGTGACGGGAAGGTCCGGTAAGACTATTACAGTTGTGTGAAGACGAAAAGTCTCAAGGTTAAAACATCGATGGACGGTAGACCATCACCAAGTGATCGGTGAAAGACCATGGCACAACAAGCCCTTGAAAATGTTTGCGTAAAGTTGATAAGACCACGATAGAATTAGAGGCGGATTGCCTCAAGACCGGTAGGGCCCCCATGGCCGGAAAGGAATCACAAAGCGGAATTTGCTGGTGGCAGCAGTGATGCAATGCAAGCTAAGGGAAGGAAACTAAATCAAGGAGTTTCAATAAAAAAATATTAAGGTAGCTCAATTCGAGGTGAAGCTTCAAGAAAAATTGCAACGGGTCTAAGTGTTGCAGGACGACTAAAGAAATGGTGCATTTGGGTAAGGCCCGAGATAGCCCAAGGCATGGCGGTGAATCCGCCAAAAGCCCCTGGGAGAGGGGGCAAGTTTAAAGCTCCACGACATGGTTACAACTAAGAAAAGAATTAAGGTAGTACTCCAAAATCTCAAGTCGTTTTACTAAAAGCTTGAAAAGCAAGTCAAGGTGGATATTGTTAGGATTTTACCTTGTTTTTCAAGAAGAGATGATGGTCCAAGAAAATCCAATTAAGTTGGAGAAGATAGCTTGAAGCAGAAGAAGCAAATCAAGGTGAAGCAGCTTCCTTTTCAGGCGATTGCAAGTTTCCTTTTCAAAAGGAGTATGAATAGGAAGATTTGTTTCTAAAGATTAAAAGGTTTAAAATCCTTCTAGATCAAGGAAACCAACTCCTAATAGGATTGAT
Organism: Agave tequilana; assembly: GCA_038442645.1. NCBI lineage: Eukaryota > Viridiplantae > Streptophyta > Magnoliopsida > Asparagales > Asparagaceae > Agave > Agave tequilana. The sequence continues at coordinate 23,015 of JAVJIF010009405.1, forward strand.
CAAGATTCTTCAAGCATCCAATGGCCAAGATCATCTCATAGTCCAAATAGGAGTTGTATTGTAAAATCCTATAAATAAATGATTGTAACCTAGAATTTAGGTGGAGCAGAAGAGGAGAATAAAGTTATGGTAAACAACAATGTAAGGCCCTAAAAAGCCAAGAAGGCCCTAAAAAGTTAAGAAATAGTGGAGAAAGATGAAGGTGCATAGAGAGAAGGTATATTCTTTTAATCTAGGCGTAGATTCAAGGGAAAGATGGATACTCTTGTGTCACTAAGAGGAATGTTAGATCTCTTTGTATCAAGTTTATAATAAAGTTCTCTCAAGTTCTCTCCCCGTAGACGTAGGCCAAATTTGGGCCGAACCACGTTAAATTGTGTGTGCTTGTTTCTTTTAATATTCATCTTGTGTGCTCGAGGTAATCGATCTCAGGCTTGCTTGAGGTTGTCAGTGGGGATCTCCGTATCTCCCAACTATTGGTATCATAGTAAGCATAGTACCCCAGGTTATGCATGCAACATTGGTATCAGAGCATATCAATTTCGTTACTACAATTCTATCCTCTAGGTGTGAGCTGAGATCCTGAATTTTCTTAAGCATATGATCAACCTCTCCCGATATGTCTACTGTCGGTATGTTCGTTATCTTGATTATTCATGATTGGCTTATATAACTTTTCGTAACGAAACATACATCAATGTAAGACACAAATGCAAAATTAAACAAACAAGTGGATGCAATGTAAAATCTTAGCCTCAAACAAAACTAAATGCATGCACTAAATAATGAAAATTAAAATCTCCTAAACAGGCTCATTTTCTAAATGTAAGAAAATGCAATTCTAAAATAATGAAAAATAGCAAATAATGATGCAAACCACTAAAGAGAAGCAAATCACAATGCCGCTAACAAATTATTGTAGTCCAATAATATTTGCAAACAATTTAGCAATTGAAAATTCAGCTCAAGTTAAATTTCACCTGAGGGGGTGAGTAGTTCACGCTTAAGCGTAAAATCCTACAAGATTCCTCAAAGAATTGCATGCAACTGAGAGCTGAAAATCACGTATAAAAGTCCTGGAACAGTGGTAATATAGGTTTGATGTGACTGGAAGAAGGCTGCTTCAAAAATGGCTCGAATCGGGCTTGAAACAGGTCTGAAACGGCTTTTGAACTGTTAACGGACCTGTCTGAAGTGTAGTGATCACGATACTGTAGAGAAGAATCGGATCTGGGTCTGGATCTATTGTTGCGAATCGGGTTCGGATCAAGTGGACTCGGTCGGGTTGTTACATGTCGAATCTGAATAACCCAACTAATCTGTGTCCATGGCAGGCCTCACACACACGATTCGACAAGCTCCGACAAGGCCGCAAAGGGGTGATGGTCACTATCGAAGGTTAGCGTCGAAGGCAGGGGCTATCGGCGTCGATGACGAGGAGGATGACTATGGCGGAGACAAAGTCGACGAGGAAGACTCTGGTGGAGATCTGCTCGATGAGGGTGCAGATGACCCGGGCGAGATCTGGAATCGACAGTGAGGTCAGGGTGGACTCCTCAATGGCCCATGAAGTGTGGGAGGTGGTTGGCATCGAGGTCGAGAACGATGGAGATTATCAGCGTTGATTGCAAAGTCAGCTGGGCTCTAGAGATATTGAAGTCATGGAGGATGAAGATGAAGACGAGAATGGGTTGGCGGGCTGGCGGTGTTGAGGGCAAAAAGGGAGGGAGGGGAAGACGAGGTGGTGGCGACGGTAAGTGGCGGCGGGCTTAGATTAGGGTTAGGGGTTTTGGTGAGAGGGAGGGGAAGATGAACAACAGTTCGTGGTAATTTTGGGGGATTTTCTGAAATTTTTTGTGAACAGTACATTTTTTCAGAAACCTATAGGAATATGGATCTAGAGTTTTAAATTTTTTTTAGAAAAGCAGGAATTTTGGCTCTAATACCAAAATGATGGGGTACGAAACAATTGGGATTCTCTCCCTAAGATTTCTCATCCAGCACACAGGCTAATAGTTGGGATTCTCTTCGTAGGGTTTCTCACCCAGCACACAGGCTAACAATTGGGATTCTCTCTCTAGAGTTTCTCATCCAGGAGGCAGGCTCTCAAAGCTCCAGCAAGCAACTTTTTTAATTTCATTCATCATTCCCACTTCGACAAGTCTTAACCGTATATAAGCCTACACCAAGAGGAAGAATCCCCACCACAACCAGTATGGAACTAAACATAAGTAAATAACTAAATAAAGCAACTTAAAATCCTGGAGCGATGTCCCATTAGAGGTTCTGGTCGGGTTTTCCTTTGGCATCTAATAACCGTATTTCTGCTCACTGCTTGTGAACCTATGTTCAGATTAGTTATTTACTAGTTATTTATTTGTTTTAAGTTCCCTTGTAAAAGAAGATGTAATCAGAGTTGGTGTATTTTTTAAAACGAATAAGAAAATCATTTCAGTTTGAACAGGCAGGAAACATTTTTCCAAGTACCGGTTAAAGCAATGTACTTCTCTCTTAGCCTCAGTTTTCTTAATCTCTCTCACTCACTCATAGAAATTCATTTCAACTTGACAAGGCAGGAAACATTTCTCCCATAAAATTGAAGTACTGGTTAAAGCAATATACTTCTCTGGCGCGCGCGAGAAAGAGAGAGAGAGAGAGAGAGAGAGAGAGAGAAAGAGAGATGATTAACAAACTACACATAAATGTGCAATAATATCCCAAACATAAAACTGATCAGAGAAAACATGTTCTTATACTCCTTTATATATAAATTTTAAAATTATATTGACTTCTTAAATCCATGAAATTAATCCACAAGATGATAAATATCATGTATTCTTAATTTCCAACAGAACTAGAAAGTTCATGTAATGTCTAAGGAGATGTACTATTTATTTCAGGTGTCATTTTTCTTCAGAAATACTTTTGTGCCTCTTCCAGATTCAAACAATGTTCTCACTTCAGCAGTCCTCTCTTTACCACTCTATATAGGTATGCCTTGATCTTTGCCTAGCACAGTGACAGAAGCATCTGAACATGTTCGTCTCATTTTGCCTAGTCACATTCCTCGTGTACTCAAAAGAGACAGTTCTCCTAATTTTTGTTGCTGTAGCTTTTTTGAAGTTGAATATCAGGGTGACACACAATCACCATCATGAGAATGATAGCAGGACCATTAACATTGTCCATAAACATAAGAAGCAAAATGAAGATAATGCACAATTGTCTAGCTTGGATGAGGAAAATAAACCAGAATTCAAGTAGTTCATTTATTTAAAACAAAGAACTTACAGTATTTGGAACGAGAAATTTAACAAATAAAAACAATTTTCCCGAAAACCCCAGGCATTGCTCTCTCCAACCAGTTTCCTAAATAGTTGTATTTTTTTTTTGAGGAAAATTGTATATTTATTTTGTATATTAAATGTATGTTTGCATATATTAACTGTCATGGAGTCCTCAACAGGAGCGAATACCAAAATCTAGGCCAGTGATGTGAATAATGTGTGCTTCTCATTTCCTATGAAATGGAGTTGATCAATTGCAAACCAATCAAGAGTGATTAACTACTATACATTAGAATAAAATTATCTTCCATTCTTCTTTGTCTCTCAATGTTCAAGTTTTAAGCTTTAAGTCATCACTCAAGTGTCATTTGCACGGATGATCTCATAAAGGTAAATAGCACATGAATTATGAATATGAACATAGAAAGCCACGGAAGCGTGCTGCAAAGGATATCCTAATTCCATGGCAAACTGCTGGCTATAATACATCAAAAATGAAACTAGTACAACCCCCCGTCCTTAACAGCTTCTTAATTTAGACCAAAAAAATCAGAAAAAAAACTGATTTGAGTCAAAAGCAGCAAACTATCCAAGAAGAAACTTCATTTCTTTGGATGAATGTCTGTGTGTGTGTGTGTGTATGTGTGGTGGTGGTGGTGGTGGTGGTGGTGGTGTTGTGTGTGTGTGTGTGTGTGTGTGTGTTTTTTTTTTTTGGGGGGTGGTTGCTGGCACAACTAAGAACGAAGGCATCAACAGGGTCGAAAAGGATACCTCAATAAAACGTAATATATAATATAGAGTTGAGTCTGCATACTCACCCAACTTGACTGAGGCCCCTCTGGCATGTATGGCTCATAGAAAGTTGGGTTTTGAGCCCATGCCGGCTTGAAAGGCTCGAGTTGAACACACAGGGGTTGCTCATGGAAATGCCTTCCATATGCATCATTAAAGCTTCCAGAGAAATTTTGCTCCTCCCCACACCATAGTCCACCAAAGATTGCTACAGTAAAGACACAGTAAGAAAAGCATTATTAGCAGCATATATTTTGCACCATAAATATGCCAAGAAATTGCCAGCAGGGAAACAGATGAAGCTCGTGTATAGACAATGAATATTATGATAACAAGACATATACTAATCCAACAAACTCGGGGGCATGATTTCTAATAGGATTTTAAATGGCGTAAGGAAGAAAAATGGAGAACTCTTAGATCTGGTTTTAAGTTCTATAGGTAAATCAGTGTTTGCTAAACCCTGTTTTAAATATCGCCCGAGTCGGCCGAGATATCGTCCGATATCTCCTTTTTTATCTGCTGCCGATACGATATGGGGAAATCATTCGCCATACCGTTTGCAGCAAAAAACGGCCGATATTTCAAATATCGGCCGATAAATCGCCCGATATTGGCCGATAAATTGCCCGATATATCACCCGATATGAAATAATTTATTTATTGCATGACTGTGTGCTAATGTACATTATTTTTACTGCTTTTGCAAGCATATTACATCATTTTTATTAGATAGATGATATCTATGACTCTAAATTAACTTTTAAGTATCAATATTTCATTATATATAGTGTCTGATATGAACGCCCGATATGCGCGCGTATCCCCGATATCTCCCCCGATATCCGATATCCGATATGAAAAACCTCCATCCGATACGATCCCGATATCCGATATTTATAACCTTGTTGCTAAACACTCCAAAATTCCAAATTTTAGGTTACTTGACAAGTCAAAAGCTTGGATACCTGAGGACACTTCATGAACACACTTCAATATCAAGTTATAAAAATGATGATGATAGAACCAATATGCTGTATTGTTGTAGCTTTTATATGAAAAAAAGTTAAACTTAGATTGTATTGAACAAAAATATAATGTATTCTATTAAACTTTGAAGGAATTGGCAAAATTGAATTAACCATCACAAACACATGCATATTCATAATATCATATATAATACATAGAAGACTTGTTGTAGGTCTCAACAAGATTCCTGTGTCAGACACTAGTCATATTTCAATTGTCTAAGTAATACCAGACAAAACCTTATTATTTCTCTTCTAGTTGGGCTAAAATATAAAAAATAAACCTTATTTTCTAGATCTGATCCAAATATTAGTCAATTTAAATCCAAATCCACTACAAGATGCAATAACACCAAATACTATAGTTGCATTCGTTAAACAGCATTTGTATAAACAATTCTGAATATATTTTTTTCTACGAGAGAAAATATTGATCTTGAAGATTTCTCCTTAATCATATGTTATTTCTCCCTCAGTAATGCTATAGAAGCATAAAAACAAGGTGGCTGACAGCTCCTCATATTTCAACTAATTGAACACCACAACTTCCCAATTTGTGAACTTCAATTGCTAGTTCAACCAGTGTGTAACTTCTGCCACAAGTGGGAATATCAAGACCCACATATATGCTAGATTAATTGAAAGGCTAGACCCAATGTCCAAGAACTTGGTTTTAGTTTTGGTTTCGGGCCCTTCTTACATTAAAGGTTTCAATCAATTTCTTTAGTTTCAACAAGTTCTGTTTCAAGTTTCGATTTCAGCGTATATAAACATGTAGGCATTCTGATTGTTCGTTAGTTTTGACAGGTTTTGTTTCAAGTTTTGATTCAGCGTATATAAACATATAGGCATATGTGATTCTTTGCATATACAGTACTCAAAAGAGTGAAAGACACATAATATAAGCATGCAGTCTAACCAAGCATGTAGGCCAAGTTGATGTTAAATCAAGAGAAGTGAACTTCTGATTGATACTCAACTAATTAACTCAAAGTGATGTGGGACGTGTTTCCCCCATCACAAAGATTAATCCAAATCAATATGGAAGTAATCAATTCAAAGTTAAATTAAAATTAAACGCACAACTAATATTAAACATATCTATTTATATCTAATTATGGGAAATTAGGACACAGCAATTTGGGATGGTTGCTGAATTTGGAGGATGAAATTATTAATAAGGAACATTGCATTTTTTTTTCCTTTTTATTTTTTTCGTTTTGAATTCCGTTTAGGTTTCGATATGTTTTGAAACTTACTGAAACTAATAAATACAAAATATGTATCAGCCAAAACTTAGTGAAACTGAAACTTTATAACCGGTCATCACTGAAACAGAGATTAAAAAAATGACTGAAACCTCAGACCTTGGCTACACCAAAGATCTACTAGCAGACTGAATCAGAATTATAATCTCTTAATTGAACGTGGACAAGAGTTTGAGTCCAGCCAACTCTTAACAAATTCAGACTTGGAGTTGGTTCGCACCTGGCTCAAACTTGACCCTTTACTACCCTTGTTTTCAAGAGACTGAAATGTGCTTAAATTTGTGACATTAAGGGCTCTACAGAAAGCTTCAGGAAAAGGAAGAAAATAACTAATTTCACAATGGCAAAAACTTCATTTCCTCGAATAATAGCCAAAATAGGTATTAATCCCTCCCTTATTTTAACTTTATTTTTTTACAACTTCCTCAACTTTCATTCAAGTTTTACTGCTACTTTTCATAACTTTTCACCTACTACCCTTGTCAAAGGACCATTTTCCAGGTTGGAAGAGCCAGTTCTGGATATTTATGCCCTTAGGCTACCATTATTGATTACACGCATGGTTTGAAAGCTTAGCACCAATATCCATATAGACCATAGGTCTTTGGTAAAAAAATCGGTAATATCGCCCTTTATCGGATACTTTGGCTCATCATATCGGCAATATCGGTATTGTCTCGATTACATCAGGTTGTATCGGCAATATGTGTATCGGGCATAAATATCAACATCAGGCAATATTTCTAATCTTGATTACAGGTTATTATTGCTAACTTAGTGATACTATTATTGAATTTAAACCCGCGGATACAGATAATACTATTAGGACATTTGAAATTTTTCTTATCATGTTGTTCTTCTTTTCATACCAGTTGCTATCATGTACATGATATTGTTTTATCTTTCAATAATATTGTTTTATCTTTCAATGATATTGTTTTATGTTAAGTCAAGTCATTAATATTTGGGTTATTGGGTGATTACACATATTTACCCATATACCCTCCTTATCTTCTATATATATCTTGTAACTCTTTTTTATCCAATATACACTCTTCTTTTAGGGTTTTCTATTTCTCTACATGGTATCAGAGCGATAAGAAACCCTAACCTTAAAATCCATCTCTAATAGCCCTTCTCAAAATTTCCTCTTCTTCTCCTCCATCTTCCTCTCAATTACCACCCTCCTCTCTATCATCTCCAAGTGTCGGCACCATCCACTCCAAGTGCCGCCACCCTCTCCATCATCTCCAAGTGCCGCCACCATCCTCTCTGAGGTGACGCCACCTCCTAATCCTTCCCAAGGGTTGTCGCCTGCCCTCCAAGGGTCTAAAGAAGTACTCCAGCTACTCAAAAATCAGTTTTTTTGAGCTGATCTGGATCTTTTGATACTTTACAAGACTTCTCTGGTGAGATCTGATCTGTTAACTGCTTAAAAATCAGATTTTTACATCAGATCTAATTTTTTTAAGGCTCTACATGCTACTATCTGGTACCTAAGTTACCTACTTTTCTTCAGTACTGGTTGTTTACTGCTACTATGGCTATCTTTTGGTTCTTTTTCTAACTAGATATTATGTCTGAGACTACGAGTTCATCCTCCACTATGACCTCTTCGATGGTTGAAACTTTTGTCCCCAAGATAATGTTAGGGACTACCGTGAAATTGAATGGCTCCAACTACCTATTATGAGCGCAGGCGTTCCGCATTTTCATTGTCACTCAGAACAAATTAGCTCACCTCCTACAGCCTCCACCTGCTGATACGGATCCCACATATGTGACTTGGCTTACTGGAGATTATTCTATGATGACATGGCTTCTCAACAGTTTGGAGGAGAATATTAGTGGTACTGTCATGTTCCTGCCTACTGCTAAGGACATGTTCCTGTCATCATCCTGATACAGTTCACACCATCTTCAAAACAGTTAGCTGATTTACTTACCAAGTTGCCTCACCTCAGGTGTATTCTAATCTTTGTAACAAACTGGGCATGTTAAATGTCTATGCTCCAGCTTGAGGTGAGTGTTAAGTTATTAGTATTTGGGTTATTGGGTTATTACTCATATTCAGTGTTTTAAATGTAGGATATCAGGGAAATGTCGGATGTCGTAATCGGATGTCGGATTTCGGATTTCGGAGATATTTCGGGGCCATTTAATAAATTTCGGACGTCATGACGGATAACAAATATATATCCTAGATGTCTTAAATAATGTAATTTAAAAATTCTTATCAAGATAATACATACACAACTTATGCAAAACTACATAAATATGTTTAGAATATGTATAATTAACTTAAACATTTTGCATATATTCACTAATCCATTGTTAAAATTTCTCAATTGCTCCAACTTCCAAGACCAATCAACATATTGGGTTTTTCCCAAAATTTCGGCCGACATTTCAGGAAATGTCGGCCGACATATCGGATTTTTCCCGAAATGTTGGTCTACATTTTCTAAAACGCCATTTCAAATACAGGTGGGGATGTCGTGGCGATGAGGGCTTGAAAACGAAATGTCGGCCGACATTTCGGAAATGTCGGCCGACATTTAAAACACTGCTCATATTTACCCATATACTCTACTTGTCTTCTATATATATCTTGTAATACTCTATTTTATCAATATACAATCTTCTTTTAGGGTTTTCTATCTCTACATGGTATCAGAGTAAAGTTATCCCTCACCCTAAAATCCACCACCTTTTTCTCAAAATTCCCCATCTCCTCAAACACCTCCATCCTAGTGCCGCCCCACCTCCTCCCACCTCCATCAAGTGCCGCCCCCTCCTCGAAGTGTCGCTCCCTCCTCAAAACCCTAAAAAGTCATTTCTGGTATTGGCTTTCGATGATGTCATTCAGATCACTTTGTTTTCGTTCGGCACACAATGCCTGACATTGGAGTTCTGGTTGTTTATGTTGATGACATTTTGCTGACTGAGAGTAACTTAGCTGGGATAGTAGAGACTAAGATGTATCTCAAACGTCATTTTGTGACCAAAGACATGGGACGTCCAAAATACTTTCTGGGAATTAAAATTGCACATGAAAAACACAGTGTACTTCTTTCTCAGCAAAGTATGATCTGGTCCTTCTAGAGGAAACAAGATTTTTGGGATGTAAGCCCGCTAATACACCAATGGAAGCCAATGTAAATTTATGATTTGATGACAGTCATACACTTGATGATCCAGGAAAATATAGAAGATTGATTGGGAAACTGATATATCTTACAATGACTAGGCCTGATATAACTTTTGTTGTCAGAGTTCTGAGTAGATTCATGCATCCACCCAGAGAGACCCATTGGTTAGCTGCGATGAGGGTTCTATCTTACATTAAGAGTTGTCCAGGAAAAGGGTTGATGCATAGGAAATATGAACATGTACACATTTCTAAATACTTTAATTCAGGGTATGCTAGTAATCGAGGAGATAAGAAGTCTACTACTGGCTATTGCACATTTGTTGGAGAAAATCTGGTGACTTGGAGTAAGAAACAAGATGTTGTGTCTTCCTCAAGTGTTGAAGCTGAGTATAAAGCTATGGCTCATACGGCATGCGAGATGGTGTGGTTAAAAAAATTATTGATGGAGCTTGGTTTCAGACAGCATGGACACATGTCTATGCATTGTGATACTCAGAATGTCATCTATATTACTCAGAACCCAGTGTTTCATGAAAGGACCAAACACATTGAGGTCGGCTGTCACTTTGCCAGAGATGCTTGGACCAAAAAGGTTGGTTATGTTCCAGTTCACACCGTCCTCGAAGCAGTTAGCTGACTTACCAAAGTTGCCTCACCTCAGGTGTTTTCTACTCTTTGCAACAAGCTGGGCATGTTTGATGTCTATGCTCCAGCTTGAGGGAGAGTGTTAAGTTAGTCATTAGTATTTGGGTTATTGGGTTATTAGGTGATTACCCATATTTACCCATATACCCTCCTTGTCTTCTATATATATCTTGTAACTCTCTTTTATCCAATATACACTCTTCTTTTAGGATTTTCTATTTCCCTACATTTTACAAATACCAGTTTTAAGGGTAAAAATGCTAAGTTAAAGAGTTTCCTCCGTCAGAGTAATAGAAGGGCAAAAGGTGGCGAGTAATGAAAGGGAGAATAAAACATTGAAGTTGAGTTGTAAAAAGATAAATTTGAAAAAGGAGGGTGCAAACATATTTTGTTGATTTCACATGATGAATGAGCAATAATTATAACTTGGTAAGAACATCTAGAAACATGCATTAAATTGAAAAGTAATAAGAATAATTCTAATCTATATACCAACTCTTACAGGTAAACTGGTCAGAAAATTGTTTAAGGCATAAGATTGAAAAACAATCTAGAGATATTAAGCAAACATCAAGGCATCTTAATCTTGTAATTTAACCAATCAGGAAAAAAAAACCAACAACAAAGCCCTGTATAAAGGTCTAAAACAAGATTTCCTTTATCTACATAAATTAGGAGCGAGTATCATGCAAGTTATGGTTAATACTCACACAATTGGATTCAAGAGACACCTCCCCGTTATAGAATTCCTGATAATTTAGATTCTGAGACCAAGTAGGCTTGTATGGTTCGAGCTCAACACAAAGGGCTTGTTCACTGTACTGCCTTTCATAACCAAACTGAGCATTACTATAGAAACTGTTCTCATCACCATACTCACGCTGACTTTGCTACAACAAAACATAGAATGTGCGTAAAATCAGCAATATTTATAAATATGAAAAACAAGCATATATATAAAAATAAATGAACACATGATTTACAAGTGGCAGTAATTCATTCAATTTGTGGTGTAATTCATTCAATTTGTTGTATAATTCATCCTAGACTACATTGGCTTTAGATGGTTCAAGTTTACCAACTATATTGGTATAATTCTATTGCAGTGCTTACTATTGAATAGAATGGTATAATGAGCATTCCAACTTCCTTAGGACAATCACTCATCTGCCTTTCTTCATCAAAGTAACTATGCATAACATCTCTTCATCAGTTTTTCAGAGGTGTTTGGAAGTGTTGCGAGAATTTTAGGTGTGGTATCAAATTTTGTTTTGATGGGAAGAATGTCTATTTCTGGTTTGATTTGTGGATTGGAGATGTAACTTCAGTTACAGCCGATCCTACATTATTTGTTATTGCTAGGAATAGAAATGCTTCTGTCTGTTCTCAATACACTGGTAGAGGGTGTTAGGGATTGGAATATTATGTTTATAGAGATCTAGATGTCTCTTTACTCCCTGTTTTTTGGATTTAATTTGGTTTCTTAACACTTATCATTGGACGGAAACTGATGCTTTTATATAGCACTGGAGTGCTGATGGAGATTTCTCAGCAAGCTCCAATTATAATTTTTTTTTTTAAATTATGGTGGAGTTAATTGTAATATCCCTAGTCTAAACTATTGTATTTTATTTTTCTAAAGTATTTATTTTATTTTACTGGTGATATTATTATTATTTATTAACTTGAGTTACAGTACAAATTATTTTAAGATAGTAAATGGTATTTTAGCCTTAGAATTATATTCAGCATTATTAAGTATTATCATTTTAATTACTAACTAGTATTTTTCCCATTACTATGCTACTAGTATTATTATTATAGTTGTTATTATTGTTAATATTGATATTGTTATTATTCTTGTTCATATTGTATTGTTTTAGTCATTATTATTAATGGCAGTATTTTTATCAAGTATTATTAGATAAGATTTTTAATGTTAATAATTTATTATTATTACTATTGTTGTTATTATTATTGTAATTATTATTGTTAATTATTATTATGATATTGTTAATCACTATTAGTAGTATTATTATTTTCATTCAAGCCCAATGAACTCAGCCCATTCTCCTTTTCCTTTTGTTTTCTTCTCCTTTTTATACTAAGCCCATATGAGCCAAGCTCACTTCTTTATTTTCATCTTTTTTCTATTTTTCTTTAAGCCCAAAAACTAAGCCCACAAGCCCACTATCTATTTTTCTTATCCTTCATATTATTTATTTCTCTTAACTAAAGCCCAATAATCTCCAACCCATTACCATTGAGATCCTTACCCATTAACCCAAACCCAATCCTAATCCTAATCAAAATCCTATCTTATCAAATCCTTTCATAAATATTCATTAATCCTAATCTAAATCCTAACTACTAAATTAAGCAATCCAAACCTAACTAGAATTCATGTTTCTAAATTTTTTAATAACCTATATAAAGACCCAATCTCCTTCTTTCTCTTCTACCTCAAGAGAAAATCTTAATCCAAACCCTCCCCACTTTCATCTTTCCCTTCTCCTCAAGCGAATGGTAAACGAAAAGGGCTTCAAGAAGGATTGAGGAGCAAGCAAGGAGGAACAACTCAAGTAGATCTAACTTGTGAAATTAATTTCAGTTTTTCTTAAAAATAAATTAAATTAAATTAGAACCAAATAAATAAATTATTAATCTCAATAATCTGTTATTCAACTTATCTATACCCATATGACAAAACTCACCGTAATATATTTAATGGTTCCTAGAAATTTACCTAATATAATTTTTATATAATCATTATTTTAATACTCTATAAAGCCCTGATTTGAGAAAATTAAAATCCAAGAAAGTGAACATGTTTTCCATAATTAATATGATACAAATAATTTAATCAAAAATCATGTATATACCATGATCTCCATGAATATTTTATACATCAAAACCCAATCAAAAATCCATCTAAAATACATGTGAAGATATACCAACTAATAATTTTAATCTACATATTTTTTTTCAGAATTTTTAACAAAAGGATTTCCAAAAAAATTAAAAAAACGGAAAGAAAAGAAGAAAGGAAGGAAGAAAGAAAAGAAGATTTGCAAAAAAAAAAAATTTAAAAATATCAAAAAAATAAAGAAAAATATAAACAATATTCTACATTACTTTTATTTTCTGTGATAAAAATTTTAGATAAATACCAATACGAAATTAAATCAAATCACCCACTTTAAAACCATTATTCCTTAATATTAAATTTAGACCCGTTAAATATTCTAATGATTTAAAGCCTATTAAAAATCCAATAAAAAAAGATTTAAAATTAGTCAAATTAAATCTATTAATTTCATGTAATCCAGAGGATCATACTCCCAACCTTAAGTTAATTAATCAAGATTAAATAAATAAAAGATCCTAACAATTTCTATTGAAATAATTTATGTAGATTTATCGGGATCCTAAAATTTCAGTGCTTTAGATTGTGATCGAGTTCAAGTGAGTGTTTCCTTTCTTTATTTAATTTTATTTTGTGAGTGTTTTACTTCTTTGTTTAATTTTATTTAATTTTGTTGTGAGTGTTTTCTTTTTCTTCTATAATTCTATTTTGTGAGTGTTCTCTTTCTTCTTCAAGTAAATAAGAATTTTGTGAGTGTTTTCTCTTCCTTCTATAATTCTATTTTATGAGTATTTCACCTTTTTGTTTAATTTTATTTAATTGTGTTGTGAGTGTTCGTTCTTGTGCAATTCCTTATTCACCGTTGTCGGTATGCATTTACATGTTACACTTATCATTTCATGTGACTTTCTATTATATTTTAGCAGTTTGATTACTTGTACTACTTCATGAGATATCCATGATTATTCACTTTATTTATGTAGTTGATAGGAGCTTGTATCTGTGTCATTTCATTGGTATTTTATCGTTGTTTGCTTAGGTCTAGTTTTGATACTCCTTAGACTGTGACTTGACTCAGCTCGATCTTGAGGTTGATATAACTGGTATTAGCTATCAGATTTGATATTCATGTATTTAGTTATTACTCATCCGGGATATCTTGATTTACATGAGAAACTTGATTGTTTATACATGATATCTACTTGATACTATTGTTCATGTTACTTAATTGCTGAGAAAATATTGTTACATGGTAACAACACCGTCATGTTATACTTGTTACATATTCCTGTTATACCGGTATCATGTTCACTGATATTATATATTCCTGTTATATCGGTATCCTGATTACATGTTGATATTGTTACCGTGACTACCACCGAGTTATCCCAATGATTCAAGTAACATGCATATTAAGTAATCTTGATAAACTAATAACATGATATTAAACAACTTACACTGAGATTGGGGAGATTGATAGAGGAGACAGCGTCTGTATTTTGGGTGGACCTAGAATTTAAGTTGCGCAGCCGAAAGAGGGTTCCACTGCAGGGTTCCCTTGGGGTGACTGGCAACTCGTCCTGTTCCTGTTATACATGTTATACATGTACATGTTCCTGTTATACATGTTCCTGACTACCTTGCGGTAGGTCCTGATTCAGCGCCAGGAATCTGGGTCGTGGTCCCGGGTATGCACGGGACCCACCTAAAACACAGACAATATCGATCAGTTTCAATAACTGAGGACCTCGATTGGCATGTGTGGTAGGCGTAGTATGAGATGCGTCTATTACATGTGGCAATTAGTGTTCGCTGACATAATTAATAATGATAAACTGTTAATGTATTGTGACTAACCGTGATCACCCGACTGTATATACATGTATAAACTATGATAGATATAGGATTGTACATCAAACTAGTGACATATGCTAGGTTATACAATATGACATCAGTTGTTTGTTTACAGTTGTTTTACTTGTCTTTTACCTTCACGCTTATTCATGTTATTGTTATTCAGTTGTTTATCATGTTATTTAGTTATCCTATGTTTGCAGTTATCTTGTTATTATTCTGTGCACATTGTTTATATGAACGAGCAGTCCTCTTTACACACGCACTCACCAGGTCGCTTTCTGACGACCCTGGATTTGCACGTCCAGATATTGGACGCTTTGTTTCTATGGTTCAGGTGTTCGTTGAGACCGTACGCTTCGCGAAGAGCTAGAGCTTCTCCCTATTCGATTCTAGTATTCTTTCCTTTCTTTATTCCTTCTATTATTTTTGATTCATGTATATCACACTTGGCTTCTATTTTATTCCTTATTTCATTTGAGATCATGTGTAGCCTTTATATGTATTATTGCAGTGATCGCTGATTATTATGGCTCAGATTTATAGCTTGTTCAGGTTACTTTAGGCTTAGCGTATATATGTGGGGTATTTTTCTCGCATATATACGTCGCCGACTCTCGTCGCGACTCCATTTCCGCGTATTTTGGGAAGCGGGGCGTGACATTAATGCTGCTTGGAGCAAGGTTATTTGGCAAAAACATTTCCCCAGTTAAGGTTAGAATCTTAGTTTGGCTGGTTGTTCAAAATAAACTGTGAACTGTTGATAATTTGGGCAAGAACATTCTTGTTAGATCTTTGTGTGTTCTGCAATAGGCGTGATGAAACTGCTTTTCATCTTTTTGTGTCATGATCCTTTTGATTTTATTTGGGATTTTTGTAACACTGCTTTACTATTTAAGAGTAAGCCTAGTTCTTTATATACATGGACTTCTTGGAGGTGCATGTTAAGAGGAGGATTGTGATGTTGTGGGATATGTTTCTGATGGCTTTGGTGTGGGTAATGGAATGAATGTAATGATAAAGCATTTGATGATACAACCTTATCTATCTTTGATTTACTTGATTATATTTTGTATTTTGTGGACTTTTGGGCAGATCATATGTCTCTTGATGTGAAGCATAAAGTGGATGCTTCAGTGATGACATATGCTTGGAAGAAATTTAAGGGTTCCTCTGATGGTCACGAGTGTACTTCCTCTAGCAGACTTGCAGTGGAGTGATGGTTGTTGTAGGAGACTGGTTTCAGAGCTGATATGGGTGCTTCTGTTGGAAACGTTGTTGGCTGTGCCGTGAGCTAATGTAGATCAATCTGCTTAACCCACACTTGCTGATGATCTTGAAGGCTCTTAGTGATTGGTAGTATTGGTGCAAGCTTCTAGCTATGTTTACTCTGATCCTTTTGATCTTTTTTTGGGATTTTGTTCTACTGATCTCGTGATCAGTTCAGGATATTCTATTAAACTCTAATTGTTGCCTTTCACGCACGCACGCACGCACATATATCTTATGGCTAGAATGTTGGCTCCATCCTATGTTCTCAAAAATATAAAGAAAAAGGCTAAATTTTTCAATACTACCATAAATTATGATGGTATTTCCAAAAAATAAACTCTAAACTATCAAATTCTCAAATACTACCACAAACTACTCCTCGAATTCTCAAAAAACTACCAACCTTTAGTATGTCCTTCCTATAGCTGTCAGAGACTACCACGTGTATTTTTTTGACCAAATTGCCCCCCAATCAAACATGTGTCTTTTTTTTATCAGATTGTAAGTACAAGGATATTTAGGTCTTTTCGCTAGCACCGTTAACGTTGTTTAGAACTTTCTGAGGTGAAGAAGATCAAGGGAAGACCATATATCCTAAATTAGGGTGTGGTCGTTTATTTATAGAGAGAAATACATATCTTAATAGGACTAGGAGAATACACAATGTTCTACTTGGAGTAGGAGAATCCAAAATAAAGAAAAAAAATCATATTTTTACAATAACAAAAAAAATCATATTTCTACTCTAATACTCCCCCTCAAGCTGGATCATAAATGTCAATCATGCCCAGCTTGCTATATAAAATTGAAAAACTCTTTCTAGATAAGGCTTTAGTGAAGATATCTCCAAGTTGACAACTCGAATAACGAACAACCATCCAATGTGTCATCACCATATCTGATAAAGTGGCAGTCGACTTCAATATGCTTCATTCGCTCATGAAAAATAAGATTATTGACGATATACATTGCCGCTTGATTGTCACAATACATCATCATTGGCTTGTTGTAGATGACGCTCGTTTCAGAAAGAAGAGATCAAATCTACATCACAAGCTGTATGAACCATGGCTTTATACTCAGCCTCAGCACTGGATCGAGTAACAATATTTTATTTTTTACATCACCATGTCACCAATTGCCTTCAATAAAATGCAATAACCAATAATAGAATGACGAACAATAGGATCACCAGTCCAATCAGCATCAGAATATTCCAGAATATCCAAATGAGATGAAGGACGATAATACAACCCTCTACCTGAAGCCCTTTAAGATACCACAAGATACGACAAGCAGCAGTCCAATGAAGCTGATACGGACTCTGCGTAGATCGATTTTGAGAGAGACATAGAAGATAATGTGATTGCAAAAACAAAAATATATAGGACGTAAATTAGAGAAAGATAACACTTTAGCTATAGGATGTTGAGTACAAAAATGAGTACTTTTTCGAAGAGTTATGAGAAACTCAGACACTTCAATGGAAGCAATTGACTAATGAGAGAGCAAGCAATCAGGATCAGTGCTAATCTTCTTGAGTCGTTGATAAACTTAGAGTGGAGGCGAGTCTTCTAGTGGTACAGAAAGAGTAACAGGAGTGATCAAAGGAGTTATAGTAGAACGCAGAGAGGCTAAAAATAAGATGTGTTTTCAAAGAAAGTAATATCCGCACAAATCATATACTTCATGCTAATGGAATTCCAACATCGATATCTTTTAGTGTCCAAGAATATCCTAGAAACACACACTGAACTGCTCGAGGATCTAATTTATCATATCTTTTTTGGAGAATTTGAACAAAACACATACCCAAAAACCTTTAGAGATAAATCAAACAGTTATTTTTTAGGATAAAGAACTGAGAATAAGATTTTTTTTTCCCATCTAAAAGAGAAGAAAAAAAAACCTATTAATTAAGTGACAAATAGTAAGGACTGCGTCAGCCCAAAAATATTTGGGAAAATGTATATGAACCATTAGTGTTCGAGCAATGTCAAGTAAATGATATTTTTTCAGCAACACCATTCTGTTGAGGTGTATGAGCACTCAAAGTTTGATGAACTATACCATGAGAAACACAATAATCTTGAAGAACATATTGCACATATTTCAAAACATTATCAGATAATAAAATCTTAAGCGAACAATTAAATTGAGCACTAATCTCTTTATGAACTCTTTGAATAATAGAGAGAATTTCATAACAAATTTCAATAAAATAATCAAGTCATACGAGAATAGTCATCAATAAAAGTTACATAATAAGAAAAATCAGACCCACTTTTAACTCAAATAGGACCTCAAATATCAGTATGAACAACTCCAAATGGAGAACTACAGCAATTAACTATCCTAAATGAAAAAGGTTATATGATGTTTACCACACTGATATGACATACTGTAATTTAGAGACAACCTTAACAGAAAAAATAATAATTTAATAAATTTTAAAGATGCATGACCTAAACGTAAATGTCACTGGATCGCAGACTCATCACATGTCAAAGCAGAAGCACCCATTTGAGGTTGATCACTGTATTGAAGGTAATATAGACCATCTTGCTCATACTCCCACCAGTCACCTTCTTCGTCTCAAGGTCATGAAAAGTTATTACAAATGAACATGTTACTTAAATCTATGGATTCCACCCAATGATTTTGGTTCTCTTTTCAAATTCAATATGACAAACTGATACCACTAAATTTTTTAGCACTTTTTTCCTGAAATTTACAGTTTTAAACTACAAAATAAGAAACTAATAAGCTTCAGATATAAGGCCAGGCAATCACCCATTCCAGCTTTGAGCAGACTTGATCCTCATAAGCCTCATGATAAGTCACCCTCTGATGCAACATCGGCTCGGTCAAGTTTTCTTCAACATGAAGAGGCTCCTGAGAGTGACGCTTATTATAAGCATAGCCATAGCTCTTGTCCTTCTCGTCATAAGACGAAAACCACTACACCAAAACAAAATTTTCAAAATGTCAACATATCATAATTTGTAATCCGCCATAATCTTCTCAGACTGACAGAACAGTTAAAATTACTTCTGATATATCATTCAGCATTTAGATAGTTAAAACTACAAAGCATGCCTATGTTAACTGTCATAGTTTTTTTTTTTTTTTTTTTTTAACCTACTTGTCTAAAATGTCAGTATTTGGCAACTTACTACATTAACATCAAACAACTTTGAAAACTAACCCCTTTAAGCAAGACAAGAAAATAAGAACAAAATGTTCAGCGTTCTGGCAGAACATAAACCTTGACTTCAACAAACCAAAAACTAACTATCAAATAATAACAATCAATTAAGAAGAATCAAAGGAGCATCTCAATGACACTCACACTGTCGCTCTCATAGCAATCCACCTTCAAATCCCTAGCGGGCTCGATCTGGAGCGTAACAGGCAGACTCCACTCCTTCTTGTTAGCATAAATAGGGATCCCGTAGCTATCGACGCCAATCACCCGCTCGCCGTACCCCTGCGAGTACCCGAAGAGGTAATCCCCGGCCCTCTTCCACTGGTTCCAGTACCCCACCTCCTCCACGTCAGCGCCATTGGAAACCCCACTCCTCAAGCTCTCGCACGCGCTCGCGAACGGCCAGAACCCGAACACATCGAGATCCGGCCAGTAGCCCTCCGGGCAGTGACCGGACTCGCCGTAATCGTACGAGTTGCGGTGATCGGGCTCCGGCGGCAGAGTCGGAGGGAGCGGGGCGTCAGCGTGGGGCTCCGGGCGGTGACCGGACTCCTTCGGAGGAGAAGGGGGAGGGGGTTGGGGGCGGTGATCGGAATCTTGGGAGAGGGGTAGCAGGTGAGAGGAGAGGGGGAGAGGGGCGGCCGTAGGTGAGGGCGATGTCGTAACCGCCGTCGTAGGGGTCGGGGTCGTACTCTTCGAAGTCCTCGTCGCCCTCTAAGTGGGAGGCCATGGGAGAGAATGGGTGGCGGTGAGGTTCAGAGGGGTGAGTGGAACTCGAGCGGATATGGAGAGAGAGTGGGGGCGCATGGTTTTTGTCCGAATTTTGTTTGTTGCTTTGTGACACACGGAATTGATTGATAGTGAGCGGGGGGTCGAGGGAGCAAGGATCGCGTTTTTGGTAATGAATGGTTGATTCTCCTTCAAGATTAGAACGATGATGATAACATTTTTCTGTTGGACTGGACTGTGAGTGGGCCTTGGGCCAGACAATGGAAACAATGGAGTGGGTGGAGTGTCTATTTCTTGTGAAAATAATGCACGTGCTCTAAACGTTGGGTGGAAGTGAAACTATTTTATCTACCATTTTATTCAAACAAACAAGATGCTACTTTCGCCTACTCAATTATTCATCGTTTGCCGACTAACTAAGTATAGTGTGGCGCACACTATACACTCGAAGATGCGGGCCTGTTTGGTTAAGGGCGGAGGTGAAGAAGTGGTAATAGTTTACTTTAAAATTTAGAAATTGGTGAGTAAGTTTTTTAGTGTTTGGATGTTGTTGGGAAGTGTGAATTGAAAAATGTTATATCTTTTTCGGTGTTTGGATGGTAATGTGAAAGTGAAAGTGGAAAAGTTGATCACAAAGTTGACCGTAAAATAATATTAAAATAAGAATTAATTAAGAAAAATAAAAAATGGATTATAATTAGAATGCAAGTAAGATTTTCATGATCAAAAAGTTAACTGTTTTGTGCTACAACTTGTTACAAAGGAGATTTACATGACCACAAAATTAACTATACCACTCTGAAAGTGAGGAAATGATTGTGTAAAAGAGAAAAGAGAAAAGAAAAGGGGTTTTCTTATTTTCTCTTTCCGATGTTTGTATAAATAAGAAAGTAAGCAATTATATTTCCCTATTTCTTTACTTTCGCCCACTTCCTTGCAACCAAACAAGCCCGCTGTGAAGCAACCTGAATGAGTTAGCAGTCAATCCAAATAATCAATGCATATGAAAATAAATGAATTTTAACCGTACAAACTCAATCACAAGAAAATGTAAACAACATCGACAGGCAAAGGTTTATCAATGGGAAATGACAAAGTACAATTCTGTTGAGGCTAAATCAGAGAAAATACATTCAAGCCCATAAGAATAGATCGAACTGATGAAATCTAATTGCACTTGAAACTCTTATTAAAGTCTCATCTTTGCCTAATAGAATTTCATTATTTGGCTTTAATTCTCTAGTAGGCCTCTAAACGGTGCAGGTCGGGTATGATTTTACATGTATCATATCAGATCCATTTAATATAATCAGAATTGGATCCGACCCATTTGCCCAGCAGGTTTTGGGAGAGTGAATCCAGATCCGGATGCACTTTGTAAACATGTCGGACACATTTACCCGAATCCGATTAATTGGAAGAACTAGGTCAAGTCTTAAGCTGTTTTCTAAATGGAAATGATTAATTTGCATGACAACCTTTTCAATTTTTTGCTTTCAAATTAGTATCTTCAAGTATTGGCGCGGCAAAAAAAAAAAAAAAAAAAAAACAGAAAGTCTGTTTTCCTTCAAAGTGTTTACTGAGTGCTAATTTTGAACTACAGGATCTCATTTCAAAATTCAAGATTAATTAATATCTAGATACAAATATTTTATCACTTATTTTTAAACGGGTCGATCTTAAATGGATATGAAACATGTTTAACCAAATCCGACCCATCTGTTACAATATAAACGAATCCGGATTCGGATCGGGTTAACAGTAGAAAAAATCCCTTACCAAGCATGGTATAAACGGGTCGGATCATATAAGGAATGTATCTTCATATGCTTGTGCTTTAGCTAGAATTTGACCTTCCTTTATTTTGGTTATGTCTATCCATTCTCCCTTCAAAAGTCTTGACCTAAATCAAAACACGCAAGAATTAGGACATGAAAATGTTAGCTTTAATGAGTAATTATCATCAATTATAATAGGATTGAGCTAGTAACGTAAAATCCTAATCAACTCTGCCTAAAATCTCTCCCTTTGAGCTCTTTCGTTTAATATTTACCCCAATTATACCTTTGCCTACTTGCAAGCACACAAGAAATAAATAATAGTAGAATAAAATAAATGAAATGAAAAAAAGAAAAGAATAAAAAGCTACCTTCTTTTTGGCTAATAAGAGAATAAATCTACTTGCGAATTATTGGAAGGCCCAGGGAATTATTTGAAGGCCCATGTCTGAGACATGTGTGTTGTATTCCATTTTTCGTTTATTTTCTTTAACCTGATAATTTTTTATCCAGTAAATATTTTTTTCTATTTTTATTTTTTGTCCTCTGTATATTTTTAATTATTAACTTTTTTCTATTTGGATCCGTCACCTTTATTTCGAAGAATTTTATTATACTCCTCTCTTATATCATGTTTGTGTGGCTTCCAAATTTAAATGAAAACATAGCCATGTTTCATTTTTCCTGTGTCTTTTATTGGTTAAGTGTTTTTCTTTCCATTTGATAATTGTACGAAGGTAAAAATGTGGGATTTTTACATCCAAAATTAAAATAACAAATAACTTAATAAAATAAATATAGGAACAATGTTATTTGGGGGAAGGTGTGTGGTCACTGCGCTAAAAGGCATATCGCCGACCTCGTGCGGTCAGCCAAGGCAGATGTGCCCCTTAGCGGTGCTACCCCTCTCTGTCGGTCTCCCTTACGTGCACGATCACGATGGGGAGGTGTCCTCGAATTTTAAGTAATGCCCAGATTAAGGCTGAAGGAGAAATTTGATAAGAGAAAGAGGGAAGCGAGAGAGAAAAATTCTTTTTCCTTAATTCTGCATTTTTCTACTTTCACTGATGTTGGTATAAATATTTAGAAGCTTAGCCCTTAACCCTAACAACTAACCTCACTAATTATGCCAACTAACCCATTAGTGGAGTGGTTGTTAGTGACCAAGTCAAGTTAGTTATCTTTGAATTTCAATTTTTTTTTTTTATAATTTTAATGAAATTTCCAATAGTCCCCCCTGAAAGATTGAAATTTCAAATAAATTAAAGGAGATGTAAGAATATCTAGACATGTTATCCTATGCAATCAGTGCAAGTAGCTTCCGTCTTTAAACTTATACTTAGTGACATTTTTGTCACATCTTAAGAGACATAATGGACTTGGTCTTAAATTAGGTCCCTTTATTAAGAATTGACAAAAACGCACATAGAATGCTTACAGTATTGAGTCGCAGAGTGGAGCGTCATGGTCATGCTCATATACCAACACATGAGAGTTTTTAAGAGTCAGCCCTACCCCCAACCGCTGTCGTCACAGTTCCTCTCACGTAGGTAAGTCCTCAAAAGGTATCTGTGATCGAAATGATACCTCCTACATTACATGTATTGGACTTATTAAAAGCATAAGCTCAACCTAACTGATCACATCATGTGAGCACTGTCATCATAAGAATGGGGTAGTAGCTATAATAGTACAAATCATAAATGCCTCTAATACTGCAAGTAGGAGTGTAATCTCTAAGGTCAGTGCTCCACATAAGAATCACCAGTCCAGCTTCTTTCTACCACATTGAGCCTCTTTCATAGGACCAGCTCACCAATAAAATGGTTGGGTTCCTTTGGTCAGTGATCTCTATTGTAGACTTAATTTCATCCCCCTCGATGATTTTAAGACTATTCTCCTAGATAGACTCTTTATCAAAATGGACTTTATAAGATCCAAGGTCATATATATGGCTTAAAGCCTTTTCATATGTTTCATATTTGATGCAAGCATTATTGTCCATCTTATGAGAAGCTTCCCCCCTCCCTCCAATTTGGGAGATTTACAATATTTAATCATGAAATAACATTCAAATATAAATTTATATCATTATCATTGCAAAATGAAACAGCATACAAAGTATGTAACAAATATATTATCAAATATATAAAAGCATTAACATTTGCAATATCATCAGAACCACATGTGCACAATATCATTATCTGTAAAGAATGATAATGACAGTTCTAGCATATATAGAACTAATATCCTCTTACCTTTGTAAACTGGTGATGCTTAAAGATATAATGTCACGATTTGATCATAAGGATGGCTGCATATTGGTTGCTGGCTATATAGCATACCTTCCAAACTTTTCTTACCATTTCATATTTTAAATCTCAAATAGAACTTTTCATCCCATAAGTGTATCATCATTTATAATTTTTTTATGTCACGTTATACATTTAATTTCCAAATGTAAGAATTAAATTGATGAGTAAGATAAACTAATCATACGAGCACAAATGCTTCTTATTCTCACGAGTATGCCACACATTTATTTTTGTTGCCCATTCCATTTGGATTAGAGAAACCGAATTAACAAACAACAAATAAACTTTAATATTTGTTAGTAAAATTTAGACAAGTATTGAAAATTGAGCTCTATTTGAAAATATTTAATAAATCAGATAATTATCAATCTGCAACTAAAAGTGCTTAAAATCTGCAATTAAAGATTTGTCTGACAAATTCTATCATTTCATAAATATGACATATGACATGATATGAAATGAAATAATATGAAAGCATCTATTAATCTCATGTGTAATGCCTAAAATATTAATAATCATGAATTAGTGATTAGTTCTGTTTTAACTTCCTTCAAAATTTCTTCTATTGAAAAATTATATAATGTTAATAGCATTGTATTCAGCTTAAGCTTTGCTCACATAATTTTATGCTCATATTCAGAACAACCACATTCTAACTCTAACTGTGAATTCTAATTCATTAGTTAAAAAATCTGGTAGAATGTGAAGTTAAAGCCAAAGGAGCTAGTCCTCTTGTACCACATCATTAGTGAAAGTGATATGTACAAAGAATCATTGTAGGTAACTATATGTAAATATATTGATATAAAATTATTCTTTATCATAGTTTCAGTTTTGTTCTTCTAACACCTGATTTTTCTTTCAACAAAAACAATCAGATAACCAATAGTAATATTAATCAGCCTAAAATTATAAAGTACTATTTTCTAGTAGCATGCATTAATTTCAAGCAAACATATGACCCTCTTTCTCCAATTTTCAAGAAATACTAGCACACCTTTGTTTTGTTATGAGAAAATCGAAGTTAATAGCTGCATATACATAAAGAATGTGCATATAAACACGACAGGTTACTGTAATTTATTTCATATGAAAATGACAACTAAAACAAACAACTACAAAGTAAAACAATGAGCACTCACGGGCATGAGTATTAGTTACTAATAACATCTCAACATATTTAATCCATTATATGAAATATTGGGCATAAAATAATAATTAAAAACTTGATGCTTCCCTCAATTATGAGTTGTTTGATTATATAAAGGAATATGCTTTTGAAACAATCAAAACATCATTGAACAAGTTTAAAATGCAATCCAGATACTATGTGGTAAATAGAACAAATAATAATATTGCCAACAGAAGCAAACAAAGTCGTAAACTAAACATGCCAAAAAAATTGCTATCGATAGAAGAACTACGTAAAATGAAACAATAACCAGCATTAATATAACCATCTTGGTAGTCGGACACTTTCTCACTATTATGTTGGAGGTAAAAGGTGTAAATTTTCAATCATGCAGTTGAAAAAATAACTTTTCTATGATGTAATAGTATTAACGCTTAAGGGTGAGCTTATTGATACCATTGTAAAAAGTGCAAAATAATTTTTTCCTCTTTTTCTTAGATCCAAAAGTTATAGGATTTTTTCAAAATATTGGACACTCACCATGATAAGAATATATGGATTTAAAATAGTGACTATGCTCTATAATCAAAGGAGATAATAACAAAACTTAAAATATCTAAAGTAAAATTTCAAATATCACATTTTTTTTAACAAATGCTCAATGGCGCTAAACTAGGTCAAGCTCTTCGGTGAATGGGCCTAGTAAAGCCTAGATATCAAAATAACATTCAGCTTGAATTTGAGAAACAATTACCTTCAAATATCAAGATAAACAGTTGTTGTAAGTGACAAGAAAATTGGGCAAAAGGCAATACTCAACTTATCAATAAACAGAACTCTTATGATTTATGTGATTCTTATATTTCAATTTTCAATTAATAGTCAAAGTGCTTCAACTAATATTGTTCCATGCAATAATTGTAGGATCCGATAAGATGCTAATAGAATATTATCCCACGACAACATAATTTTTTTTGAACCAATACGCTTTATCTAACTGAAATAATAATCAACAAATTCTCTCAAACCATATAAAAGCTATCAAAACATTATCTTAAAAAATATAAGAAATATTTATAATAACTATAATAAAAGTATAATATCAATAAACAGATTTAATGCACTTAGAGTAAAGATATCTCAGATAAGCAAAAACACCAATAATCAACTAGACAAAAATTGTTGAGCCCAAAAATATTACTCACATAATACCACCATTTAGGTGGATAAAAGCAAATGTAAACAAACTAAAACTTTGCGAATAAATTATCATATGCTTTTTAGATTGTGGAAATTTTACATCCAAAATTAAAATAACAAATAATTTAATAAAATAAATAAAGGAACAATGTTACTAGTCACGGGAAAGGCGCGTGATCACTGCGCTAAAAGGCATATCGTCGATCTCATGTGGTCACCCAAAATAAATGTGCCCCTTTAGCGGTACACTTCTCTATATCGGTGACCTTGCGTGCATGACCATGAAGGAGAGGTGACCTCAAATTGTAAGCAATACCCAAATTAAGGTTGAAAGAGAAATTTGATAAGAAAAAGAGGAAAGCGAGAGAGAGAAATTCTTTTTTCTTAATTCTACATTTTTTTTTACTTTCACTGATGTTGGTATAAATAGTTAGAAGCTTAGCCCTAACCCTAACAACTAACCCCACTAATTATGACAACTAAGCCCACTAACTATCCTACTAACATATTAGTGAAGTGGTTGTTAGTGACCAAGTCAAGTTAGTTATCTTTGAATTTCAATCTTTTTTATAATTTTAATAAATTTCCAACAAAAAATGAGTAAATACTTAGATAATGTTATATTTTTGGCTAAATTTCTCAATACTACCATAAACTATTATGTTATTCCCAAAAAAATCTCTCTAAACTATCCATTGATATGGGAAAGAGATGGCATGAACCCAAGCTCAGCTTGTTACATATAGCCGAAAAAGACTTCCAAAACAAAGCGTTTGTAAAAACATCACCTGATTGAGCTCCAGAAGTCACACAGGATATGACATCCGCTTCGCCAGAACCATATCTCGAATGAAATGACAGTCAACCTCAATATGCTTCGTCCTCACGTGAAACATAGAATTCTTGGCGATATACATAGCCGTCTGATTATCACAATACATCACTATAAACTGAGAAGAGACTAATCTCAATTCCGACTGTAAGACTGAATCCAAATCAATTACCTGATGTATGTGTCATAGCCCGATACTCGGCCTAAGCACTAGAGCGAGCAACCATTATATGTTTCTTACCGTGCCAAGTGACCAGGTTACCACCCACAAATGTATAGTACCCACTAATCAATATATAATCAATTGGGTCACCGACCCAGTCCGCATCAGAATAACCAGCTATATGGAGATAAAGAGAAGGCCAATAAAATAAACCTCTACCAGGTGTCCCCTTGAGATACTGTAAGACATGACAAGTAGCATCCAGTGAAGCTTATGAGGAGTTTGTATATATTGGCTTAATACTCCAACAGTAAATATAATATCTAGTCTAGTAATTGTCAAGTAGATAAGCTTTTCAATCTGTCTACGATATCTACCTCGGATCCTCAAGAGCGTCATCTAGATTCTGATCAAACTGAACAACAAGGTTCATCAACGTATCAACCAGTCAAGAACCAAACATTCCCGATTCTGTGAATAAATCAGTGAGGTACTTTCGTTGAGATAGAGAAAGATCTGCAGAGAGCGAGCAACCTTTTATCCCAAGGAAGTAGTGAAGGTTACTAAGATCCTTCATATGAAAATGAGTACTCAAATACTTATTGAGACCAGTAATACCATGTGAATCATCACCAGATATCAAAATATCATCCACATAAACTGTCAGGACAATACTACTCATAGTTGAGTGCCAAACAAACAGAGAGTGATAAAAAAACAACGTTTTCATACCATATCTGAGCAACGACGGTACTAGTTTTGCCAAACCAAACACGAGGTGACTATTTCAGTTCATAAATAGCATTCTTGAGCCGACACGCTCTTGAGGCTCCCCTGAGTCACATATCCCCATGGCTGAATCATATAGACATCCTCCTACAGATCACCATATAAAAAGGCATTCTAAATGTCCAGCTCATATAATGGTCACTGCTTGACCAAGGCCATGAACAAAAGAATAAGACATGCCACAAGAGAGAAAGTCTCACAATAATCAATCTCATAAGTCTAGGTATAGCCCTTGGCAACCAGGTGAACTTTCAATCGCTCTACCCATCCATCAGGAAGAAACTTCATAGCATAGAGTCACCAACAACCAACTGCTTAATTCTCAGGAGGCAGAGTAGTCAAGTCCCAAGCTGATTATGATGCAAATCAGCTATTTCCTCATCCATAACTTTCTTCCACCCAGGATCTAGTAAAGCCTCGTGATAGGAGGTATGTACTAATACAGAGGATAAGGAAGAAGCAAAAGCAGAATATGCAGTTGAAAGGTGAGAAAAAGACACTGCCCTAGCAATGGAATGTTTAGTAGTGCAAGACCGGGTACCTTTACGAAAGTTGTGGGAAGCTCAGGTGCAGAACCTCAGTTGAAGGAGGTGGTGGAGGAGGAACGAGTATAGCCTCAATAGTCAAATTCGATCAGCATTGTCAGGGGAGGTAGAGCTACAATATCAAAGTCATTCAGCATCAGAAGAGGCAGAGAGTGTGAAGAATTAGAAGGAGGAGATTGAGGTGAAAAATATGATGAATTTTCAAAAAAATGTTACATCTGGACAAACCACATATTATCTAGTGTTAGGATTCCAGCATAGATAACCTTTTTTTGTACGAGAATATCCTTAAAAAAAACGCACATTTACTGCTCGAGGGTCTAACTAATCATGCCCCTTCCTAATTTGCGCACATAACACAAATAACCAAATAAATGTGGTGTAAGATCAAACAATTTTTTAGCTTTATGAAGAGTAGAAAACGGTGTGTGACTTTGTAAGATAGAAAAAGGAACACGATTAATAAGAAATCACATAGGTAAAAGTGTGTCACCCTAAAAATACTTAGGAACATGCATATGTATCATAATTGTATGTGCTACATCAAGAAGATGTCGATTCTTGTGTTGAACAACACCATTTTATTATGGTGTGTGAGCACAAGAAGACTGATGAATAATATCGAAAGACATAATAATTCTAAAAAGCAAATTGCATGTATTCTAAGATTAAAAAGCAAATTGCATGTATTCTAAGACAATATAAGAACACATGACTTTTATTGAACAACCAAATTGATTCAAGATTTTTTTGTGAAATAGTTTAAACACAGATAGAACCTCAAAACGATATTTCATTAAAAACAACAATGTCATACGCAAAAAAATCATCAATAAAAGTTATAAAATATTAATGGCCAGAAACAGATTTAATCCATGTAGGTCCCCAAATCAGTATGAACTTCCAAAGAAGAATTGTATCGTTTATTTTCTTTAAGGACAAAAGTGGACCTTGAAAATCACCTAAAAGGGAGTGAATAGGTGATAAACTAAAAGCAAAGAAGAAATTAAAACAATCACAATAAACAATTTCTATATTCAAGAAATGAAGCCGTATACTCAGTGAAGGGCTCTAAACTTCTCCTCATGATTCCTCTTAAAAATAGAGTTGAGATGCACAATTGCTTTTCTTGATGGTTAGAGAATTGAAACAATAATAGATACTTCAACAAATAAAATTTGCAATAAATAATAAGTAAGAAATATAATTGCCATAAATAGAAGAGTGAGAGTTCAGAAAGATCAAATGAAATGCCAATCGCAAACACAGAGAATTATTATCGAGATTCGAGCCACTTGCTTTACGTCCCCACCTTCACCGCCATGAAAGATTCCACTATAATCAACTCTGATTAGAACTCTAACTCGATCCCGCAAAATCTGGAGCCACAACTCCACTTTGTTAGCCCAAGGTTACAATCACCCGATTTTGGAGTTTTGATGATTACAAAACATATATAGTTATTTGTACTAATCATATTTTAGTGTTTAAGTGTGTTTCAGGGTATAAGGATTCAAGATGTTTTCTTCCCTAAAGGAAGATATTTTTGACTCAAGTTGACTCAATTCGGGATCAAGGATTCAAGTTATTCAACATTGCATATGGAGAAGCCCATATTGAAGATCTTGTAGTCACCTAGAACCAATGTAAGAATTAGTAATGTTAAAGAGTTAGGTCATGATAAATTGGCTCAAGAAAACTCACACATATATTTTTACTTTCTAAAGAAAATACAGGTTTTGTTTTGGTTAGTTGGATTAGGTACATGTCTTGATTGATATACATGTCTCAAAATATTTCATATTTTTATATCTAGTGTAAAACATGTATTTCATCCTCTGTAGCATGTTACTTAAACTTCAGACCATTTAAAAGTATTTCCAAAATTCTTCAAAGTTCAAAAATATTTCCAAAATAAATTTGTTTCAGGCCTAATGGTTGACCGGATCTATTTTAGGCCAGATCGGTCGACCGTCCGGTCGACCGGGCCTTGTGGCTTTGGGCGTGCACGTCTGTGCACGTCTGCCGGTCAACTGGGTTAGTCGACTGACAGACCTTGTGGTCGACCGACCGGTCAAGACCCTTAGTCTCGGGTTTTGTCGGTCGACCGGCCCGGTCGACCGACAGTTCAAAAGTTTGTTTTTGTTTAAACTGCGGTCGACTGAGTCTGCAGTTGACCGACCGGTCGACCGACTGCAAGACCCTTAGTCTAGGGTTTTGTCGGTCGACCGGCCCGGTCGACGGATAGTTCAAAAGTTTGTTTTTGTTTAAACTGCGGTCGACCGAGTCTAACGACTCTTTTGTCATATAGACTGCCGGTCGACCGGCCCGGTTGACCGCCAACCGCCAGCAGCCCCCAACGGCTAGTTTCTTGGAATCTGTTTTTTTGTTTTGATTTTGATGTTTCTTTCAGCTATCTCTGATTTTCTTGTGGCTATAATCGAACCTATTGACCTAGATTAAATGATGAAATACTTTTAACAAATCCCTATAAATAGATGTCATTGGTCCCTTGTTGAACACAAGAAAAATCCCCATTGTTTTAAGTTTCAAAAGAAAAGAAAAGTTTTCAAGCTTTCATTCTCTAAAGTGCTTTCTTGGTTAAAGTTTTCAGTTATTTTCCAAGCTCATTTTTCTTCTTTACAACTGAAATTTTCTCACTTCACTTCTTGAGCCAAAAATCATCTCCACTTTATAAGAAGTTGTAAGAGAGAGTTTGTGGTCTTTTGATCACCAAGTGACTTGTCTTTTCTTGTGTTAAGATCCCTCTTGTGTAGAGGTTGGATTGGTAGGAGTTAGGTACTCCGGTCTTATGTAGACCAATTGTAATCCCCTTGGGTGTAAAGGTTCCGGTGTGAAAATTTCCTTTGTGGATTTAGTGAAAATCCTTCACGGTGGTGGAAGCGGGGATGTAGAGCAGTGGCTCGAACCTCGTAATAAATTTTTTGTGTTTGCGATTGGTTTCCTATTGCTTTTCATTGCTTTACATTCCTTACTTGTGATATTGATTGTTTGCTCTTCAACATTTCGATCATTTCATTGACTTGCATTTTTTGGTCTTTACTCATTTCAACAAGGAAGCAATTATGCGCCTCAACTTATAATCTAGTGGAATCAAAGAGGAGAAGTTCTAGAGCCCTTCACGGGGAATTCGGCTTCAATTTCTTGTTTTGAGTGACCGTTTGCATCATTCATTCTTACTTGTTTAAAAAGATCACTAGATTAGCATTAACACCTATTCACCTCCCTCTAGGTGTTTTTCAATTGGTATCAGAGCTTTGATCTCTAGGCTCTTGGCTTAACAACGTTAGAGAGATCCTATATTGCTAATCACTCTATTCATATTTCATCCTCATACACTTAGTAAAAATGGCTAAAGGAATTAAGACCCCACCCAAGTTTGATGGCCTTAACTTTCCCATATGGAAGATTAAAATGACCGTGTTTTTGCAATCCTTAGGGAGCCGGGTTGCAAAGGCGGTGACTAAACCATTTAGCGCACTCCTTGGTGATAAGGACACATGGTCTGAAATTGCCACGAAAGAGTTTGACGCTAATGCTAGGGCACACTATGTCTTGCTTCAAGCTCTTAATGATGATGATATTTCTAGAGTCATTCATTGTAAATCCGCATATGAGATTTTGACTCACTTACTTGTCACTCATGAGGGAACTTCATAAGTAAAGAGGGTCAAAATTGACCTTCTTCGTTCCCAATATGAAAAATTTTTCATGCAAGAAAATGAAACCATAGATGATATGGTTACAAAATTTACAAAGATTACTAATGGTCTTTCTTCTTTAGGTGACGGCATTGACAACGACCAAAAAGTGAGGAAGATCATCCGTGCACTCCCTCCATCTTGGGAAGTCAAAGTCACAACTTTGAAGGAGCTCAATGATAAGGAAGAAATGGAGCTCATTGGTCTCATTGGGAATCTCAAGACCCATGAGATGGAAAGAAAAGCAAGAGAAGAGATGGCTCCTCCCAAGAAGAAAGCAATCGCCTTCAAGAGCTCTTCCACCTACTCCGACGAAGACGATGAGGAAGAGGATGATGATCTTTCTCTTCTTGTAAAGAACGTTCGGAGAATGTACAACAAGGCAAAGTTCCAAAATAGAAGGAGATGGCAAGGTAAAGAAGAGAGGAAAATCATTTGTTTCAATTGCCGGAAGCCGGGTCACATTGTTGCGGAATGTCCGAAAAACAAAGGCAAACCCTTCACCTCCAAGAAGCCATACAAAAAGAAAGTTTTAAAGGCTACTTGGGATTCGGAGAGTGAATCCGATGAGGAAACCGACATCGCCAACATGTGCTTCATGGCAAATGAAAGCACAAGCAAGGTAACTCCCGATACATCTATTAAAGATTGTGAACTATCTATAGATGAATTAGGAGAAGCTTTTGAAGAACTATCTCATAACTATGATTTTCTCAAAAAAAATACTTTAAAATGAAAATGGAAAATGAATCACTTAACCACAAAGTTTTCATTCTCACAAAAGAAAAAGATGAATTGTTTCAACTCTCACTTCTACTCAAAAGGATTTTGATGACTATAAAATTTCTTGTAAAGGTAAATTTTCACAAATTGATGAAAACGAGATTTTCATGCTAAAGAAGAAAATTGATTCATTAAAAGTAGTTTTGAAGAAATGTGAATTTGATAAAACTAGACTAAAGGGTATGTTTCCTAAGAAACATGTCCAAAGGAAACAATCACATGCTACTCTCACTCATGTTTATAAATCACAACCTTTACATCATGCTAAGCACCTTAAACATGACCACACTCCACACACTCATCATGCATTTATGTATGGTAAAGTTTATGCATGCACATATTGTGGCCGTAAGGGTCATTTGGTTAAAGTTTGTTATGATAGGATAAATGCATCGTATAATCATGTTTGGGTTCGGAATACTAACATTCAAAGACCTAAGAAAGTTTAGGTACCAAAGTCAACAAATTTGTTAAATGATGTAGGTACATTCCAAAGCCCAATGACATAAGGAGCGGTGGTATCTTGATAGTGGTTGCTCAAGGCACATGACTTGGGATATCAACAACTTCGCAACCCTATCAAGGAAGGTGGCACCATCACCTTCGGAGATGACACCAAAGGAAAAATCATTGGTATTGGTAATGTTAAACTTGGTACATCTCCTTTAATAGAAAATGTTGTTTTACTTGATGGCCTTAAGCATAATCTCTTGAGTGTTAGTCAACTTTGTGATAAAGGTTTTAATGTTGTTTTTGATGACCTAGTATGTAGTGTTATTGATAGACAATTCAATACATGTATATTTTTCAGAATTCGTGAAAATAATATATACATGATTGATATGTCTAAAATGCTATGCAATGCTACTTGTTTGAATGCCCTCGATGATAACTCTTGGTTGTGACATAGGAGATTAGACCACATTTCTTTTGACCATCTATCTAGATTAAACAACAAGAAAATGGTGAAAGGTATTCCTTGCTTGAAATTTAAAAAGGACCGCATTTGCGATGCGTGCCAACTTGGGAAGCAAACCAAGTCCTCGTTCAAATCAATCAAGAATATCATGACATCACGACCTTTGGAGTTGATCCATATGGATTTTTTGGTCCTACACAAACCAAAAGTCTAAGTGGAATCGTTTTGCTTTCGTTTTAGTTGATGATTTCTCTCGTTTTACTTGAGTTTTCTTTTTAGAACATAAAAATCAAGCCTTTTCATATTTTCAAGCCTTTAAGAAAAGAGTTGAAAAGGAAAAAGATTCTTCTATTTTAAGAATAAGAAGTGATAGAGGTGGTGAATTCAATAACCAACCCTTTATCACTTTTTGCGAAGAACATGGAATTAAGCATGATTAATCTTGTCCTAGAACTCCACAACAAAATGGAGTCGTTGAGAGGAAAAATTGTACATAATAAGATATGGCTAGGACAATGATAAATGAGTATGGTCTCCCTCATTATCTATGGGCCGAGGCCGTTAACACATCTTGCCACATATCAAATAGGGTTTTCTTATGCAAAAACTCTTCTAAAACATCTTTTGAGATTTATTATTCAAGAAAATCAAATGTTTCATACTTTAATATTTTTGGTTATAAATGTTTTGTTTTGAATACTGAAGATAATTTAGATAAATTTGATGCAAAATCATATGAAGCAATTTTTGTTGGTTACTCTAACACTAGTAAAACTTATAGAGTTTTCAATAAGTCATCTTTGACTATTGAAGAATCTATACATGTAAAGTTTGAGGAATCTAATGTGTTTGTTGAGAATGTTGTAGAAATAGATTCCCTAAATGAAGGCATGGAGAAAATTACTTTGAAGGACTCATCTACTCTTGAAGACAAGTCAAAGGTTGACGAGAAAATGAAGTTCAAGAAGTTGAAGTGGAGACAACTCAACCACTTCCAAAAGATTGGAGATTCGCTCCACATCATCCCAAGGATCTTATTATAGGTGAAGTATTAAAAGGGGTAACTACTCGATCTAAACTTCATGATCTTTGTGGGCACTATGCATTTATTTCTCATTTTGAACTAAAGAACATCCTCGAAGCCGAGGGCGACTCATATTGGTTGCTTGCCATGCAAGAGGAGCTCAATCAATTCGAGCGCAACCAAGTTTGGCATCTTGTTCTTAGGCCCCACGATAGACCAACTCGGGTAATGTTGTTAGGAATAAAGCTAAGTTAGTGGCCCAAGGTTACACTCAAGTCGAAGGTATCGATTTTGAGGAAACTTTTGCACCCGTAGTACGGCTTGAAGCCATACAGATGACACTTGCATTTACTTCATATAAAGATTTTAAATTTTTTCAAATGGATGTAAAAAGTGCTTTCTTAAATAGATTATTAAAGAGGAGGTGTATGTTGAATAACCCCGGGTTTGTTGATCTTACACATCCGGATTTTGATTTCAAATTAGACAAAACTCTTTATGGTTTAAAACAAGCCCATAGGGCTTGGTATGAAAGACTTCTTCATTTCTTATTTCTAATGGTTTTAATAAAGGAAAAATAGATACTACTTTGTTTACCAAACATGTTAAAAATGATATACTTATAGTTCAAATATATGTTGATGATATCATATTTGGTTCTACTAATGAAAATCTTTGCAAAGCTTTTGAATCATGCATGAAGGAGGAATTTGAGATGTCTATGATGGGCGAGTTAACTACTTCCTTGGTCTCCAAATCAAGCAAAGAAATGATGGGATTTTCATCAATCAAGTCAAGTACACGAAAGAACTTATCAAGAAATTTGGGCTTGAAGGGGCTAAGACAAGCAAAACTCCCATGGCTATCACCATAAAGCTTGACAAGGATGAACAAGGTACAAATGTTGACATTAAACTCTATCGTAACAAGATTGGTAGTTTGTTGTATTTAATGGCTAGTAGGCCGTATATTATGTTTTGTGTATGTCTTTGTGCTCGATTTCAATCGTGTCCTAAAGAGTCCCATTTGATTGCGGTAAAACGCATTATTAGATACCTTAAGGGCACAATCGAAATGGGTCTGTGGTATCCGAAGACTGGACAATTTTCAATGATGAATTTTTCGGATGCCGACTATGCGGGTTGTAGAGTGGATAGGAAGAGTACAAGTGGAACATATCAATTTCTTGGTAATTGTATTGTTTCATGGTCTTTCAAGAAACAAAATTCGGTAGCCCTCTCAACCGCCGAGGCGGAGTATGTTGCGGCAGGGGCTTGTTGTGTACAAGTCTTTTGGATGAAACATATTCTCCTTGACTATGATTTGCATTTTGACCATATTAAAATATTTTGTGATAATACTAGTACTATTCATATGACTAAAAATGCAAATCAACATAGTAAGACTAAGCACATTGACATTCGATATCACTTTCTTAGAGATCATTTTGAGAAAGGTGATATTGAAATTGATTATGTTTCTATCGATTTTCAACTTGCCGATATTTTTACAAAACCACTAGACTATAATAGATTTTCTTTCATTTGTGGTGAATTGAATGTTTGTGTTATGGATTCATGAAATTTTCTTTCATTTTTTTTACTCTTTTTGATGTATGACAAAAAGGGGGAGAAAAAGTTAGTTTAAAGTTTTGAGTTATGTGTTTGTATATTGAGTTTTGAGTTTTGAGTTTTGTTTTGAGTTTTGAGTTATGTGTTTTGTGTTTTGAGTTATTGTTTGTTTACTTTTGAGCTATATGTTTTGAATTATTATTTCTTTCTTATGCCAAGTTTTTGTTTTTACTTTTTGTTAAATTCATTCATGTATATAGCCATTCATATATATAGCATGATTTGAGGGAAGCCTCCAAGCTTCTTTCCCATTTTTCCCATTTTTTTGTTAAATAACTCATATGTTTTGTCATCATCAAAAAGGGGGAGATTATTGGCCCAAGGTTACAATCACCCGGTTTTGGAGTTTTGATGATTACAAAACATATATAGTTATTTGTACTAATCATATTTTAGTGTTTAAGTGTGTTTCAGGGTTCTAAGGATTCAAGATGTTTTCTTTCCTAAAGGAAGATATTTTTGACTCAAGTTGACTCAATTCGGGATTAAGGATTCAAGTTATTCAACATTGCATATGGAGAAGCCCATATTGAAGATTTTGTAGCCACCTAGAACCAATATAAGAATTAGTAATTTTAAAGAGTTAGGTCATGATAAATTAGCTCAAGAAAACTCACACACACATTTTTACTTTCCAAAGAAAATATAGGTTTTGTTTTGATTAGTTAGATTAGGTACATGTCTTGATTGATATACATGTTTCAAAATATTTCATATTTTTATATCTAGTGTAAAACATGTATTTCATCCTCTGTATCATGTTACTTAAACTTCAGAACATTTAAAAATATTTCCAAAATTCTTCAAAGTTCAAAAATATTTCCAAAATAAATCTGTTTCAGGCCTAACGGTCGACCGGATCTATTTTAGGCCAGATCGGTCGACCGTCCGGTCGACCGGGCCTTGTGGCTTTCGGCGTGCACGTCTGTGCACGTCTGCCAGTCGACCGGGCCAGTCGACCGACAAACCTTGCAGTCGACCGACCGGTCGACCAACTGCAAGACCCTTAGTCTCGGGTTTTGTCGGTCGACCGACAGTTCAAAAGTTTGTTTTTGTTTAAACTACGATCGACCGAGTCTAACAGCTCTTTTGCCATATAGACTGCCGGTCGACCGGCCCGGTCGACGCCAGCCGCCAGCAGCCCCAACGGCTAGTTTCTTGGAATCTGTTTTTTGTTTCGATTTTGATATTTCTTTCAGCTATCTCTGATTTTCTTGTGGCTATAATCTGGCCTATTGACCGAGATTAAATGATAAATGCTTTTAGCAAATCTCTATAAATAGATGTCATTGGTCCCTTGTTGAACACAAGAAAAATCCCCATTGTTTTTAAGTTTCAAAAGAAAAGAAAAGTTTTCAAGCTTTCATTCTCTAAAGTGCTTTCTTGGTTAAAGTTTTCAGTTGTTTTTCAAACTCATTTTACTTCTTTACAACTGAAATTTTCTCACTTCACTTCTTGAGCCAAAAATCATCTCCACTCTATAAGAAGTTGTAAGAGAGAGTTTGTGGTCTTTTGATCACCAAGTGACTTGTCTTTTCTTGTGTTGAGATCCCTCTTGTGTAGAGGTTGGATTGATGGGACTTGGGTACTCCGATCTTGTGTAGACCAATTGTAA
The DNA here is from genome assembly GCA_038442645.1 of Agave tequilana. Classification (NCBI taxonomy): domain Eukaryota; kingdom Viridiplantae; phylum Streptophyta; class Magnoliopsida; order Asparagales; family Asparagaceae; genus Agave; species Agave tequilana. The sequence continues at coordinate 61,566 of JAVJIF010009405.1, forward strand.
TCCCCTTGGGTGTAAAGGTTACGGTGTGGAAATTTCCTTTATGGATTTAGTGAAAATCCTTCACGGTGGTGGAGGCAGGGACGTAGAGCAGTGGCTTGAACCTCGTAACAAATTTCTTGTGTTTGCGATTAGTTTCCTATTACTTTACATTCCTTACTTATGATATTGTTTGTTTGCTCTTCATCATTTCGATCATTTCATTGACTTGCATTTTCGGTCTTTACTCATCTCAACAAGAAAGCAATTACGCGCTTCAACTTATAATCTAGAGGAATCAAAGAGGAGAAGTTCTAGAGCCTTTCACGGGGAATTCGGCTTCAATTTCTTGTTTTGAGTAACCGTTTGCATCATTCATTCTTACTTGTTTAAAAATATCACTAGATTAGCATTAACACCTATTCACCCCCCTCTAGGTGTTTTTCACACTTCACTACCCTTCTTCCATGAGGAACAACCAAAGAACAAAGAATTACAAACTTGGTGATCTTCACAAGATCACGAACACTCCCTATTACATTTTTTCTATGGCTCAGTATAGAGGATTGAAAGCACAAGAAAGAGTGCAAGAAAATGGAGAGAATAGAATAAGAAATCTTTTAACAAAAACTAGATCTTCTTAAAAAGCTTGTGTAAATCTTTAGTAAAACTTGTATTTGACACTCTTTAATCATTCCTATTTATAGGAGTAGGTTAAAGACCAATTCCTAGTAAATTACAAAATAGTCGTTGGGAATAAGTTTGGACTGGTTTCTATAAAAAATAGTTGTTAATAGGTAACATAAGCATGTTTGACCACTGGCGGTCGACCGGGCGGTCGATCAGCTAGGCTAAAATAAACTAGTCATTGTCATCGGTTGACCGAGCGGTCGACCGGCCAGAATAACATGCTGAGCTCAAAGTTGAGCTCAGTACTGGGGTCAACCAGGCAGTCGACCGGTCAAAACAACATTCTGAGCTCAAAGTTGAGCTTAGTGCTAGCGGTCGACCGTGCGGTCAACTATCCAATGCCAGCCAAAACATAGGCTAAGCCATTGGTCGATCGGCGGTTGATCGGGCTCAGAGCTAGAGGCTAGTGCACAGTTCTGTGCATGTTCAGTTGACCAAGTGGTCGACCGATAGAGCCTCTGCTCTGCCTAGTGATCGACCGGCAGCAGCCCCAAAACTGAAAACTTTTGTTTTATAAAATCTTTTGATAAACTTTGAAATTATTTTGAAAATCAAACTTGAAAATTGTTTTGTATATACTTTCAAAGACTTTGTATGTGTGATATCTTGAGCATCAATCTACCATACTAAATTTTAACAAACTAAACTAGAAAATCTTATAAAATAATAATATAACAGTATACTCGATCTTCAAAAGCTTCAAATGGATGTCTTCAAATATATTCTCTTTTAAGCTTGAGTCCAATCACTTGAATTTACTTTTGAAGCTGAAACTTTCACTGTAACGCCCCGATCCTGGCGGATACGGACGCGTCACTGCGACGTATGTACGTAGGTCAGAACTGCCCCCACGTATATACGCTAAGCATAAAAGTACAATACAATACAGAATCAGAGTATAACACAAGCGTGGTATATTCATATATGCCAACAGTAAGGTACAAGTACAAAGTTATACAAGTTATGAACTGATACACTTTACAAGTGTTTTGTTTCACAACCAAGTCCAAAAGAATATACACAAAAGTCTACACAAGATGCTCACGTAAGAAAAGGGGATCCTATGAGCCAAAAGAAAAGTCCGGCACGGAAGAACTAGAACAGATCAGCCTGCTCGCTCAGATACTCTTGGTCCTCAGTGGATGGCTCCACTTCGTTCCAAGTCTCGGAATCTGAATATGCAAATCCACAGAATCAAGACATATAATAATAAACAAGATATGGCCAAGTGGCTAAGGGACAAGAATAAGAAGATGAAACAGTAATAAGTGGTATCGACTAACAAGTGATGAGAACAATATCATATAAGGTCATAAAACAATACATCTACAATTAACATCTTATTATTACTTGTCTCATTGGGATATCTAGCTATGTGACCCAGCGTCCCAGGGCACATAGATCCATATCTCGATAAGGCAAGGGGGTTATTGGAAATCAGCGGTTGTATCGACGAACTAGGTTTACAGTGGACCCCGTACATACCCGGGATAACGGTCACATGATTGTTCCGTTGCTTGGTGACGGAAACCAGCCGCTAGGCTAAACATGAGGGACTTATGTATGCCCTTTTTGCATGGTACCAGTAATAAAGGGATCAAGCTTCTCCCCTCGGTCCCCTGGAGGCCCACAGGTCAGACCGGAACATGGGTTGCACAACACTCCTAAAAGCCACTGTAAACACGAACACATCGATATCCGCATGTCTTCCCCCGGACCCAATGCAAGTTGGTCTATTTTAAGCAAAAGTCGAGTCTATCATGCTTGATGTAAATGATGGCATGATAAGGTGGAGATATACATATTAATTTACAAGTCCTAACATGGTAACAAGTCATGGAGTATAAGTGGTGAGATCCAGCAAGTAATATGTCATGTAGTATCATTTATGAAGCATAAACAATACTAATATATCATACATGTATCAAGTTAAGATCAAGATCCAAAAAGAAAAGGAATCAGAAATCTGGCCCAGAATTGGCCTATCGGTCGACCTCCGGTCGACTGCCGGTCGACTGGGGTTTATAAGGGCGGTAGGGTGCCGGTCGACTGCCGGTCGACCGGACAAGATGCGTGAGCTCCAGGTTTGGTCGGTTGAATTCCGGTCGACTGCCGGTCGACTGGGGTTATAACTACCGGTCACCTGTCGGTCGACTGCCGGTCGACCGATACAGGGCCGTGAGCTCCAGATTTTCTAACTGTGCACGATTGTGCACATCGGTCGACTGCCCCCCCTTGGGCCGGTCGACCGAAGTTCTGAAATAAGCAGCAGTTTGGTCTAAAAATCAGATTTTTGTGGTGATTGTTTTGGATGGATAAAAATATGATTTTTATAACATAAGGTGACATGATCTATCAACACAATTATACTAAGAATATTAGGAGTCTTGGTGAGTAAAAATACTCACTTCGGACGGTCGTTTGGAATTTCTACGAGTTCCGAAGATTCCGAATCACCAACTTAATTCTCGGCGATTTCGCGGACGATCCCAAAATCCAAGTTGTAGTTCTTGAAATAGAAGAGAATACCTAGGGTTGGCTTTGGAGAAGGAGAAGGCTTTTGCAAAGGTGGAGTTCTTGATGAAGTGAAGAAAAGAATAAAAATGTAAAGGATTTGGTTTAAATAGGATTTTGATTTGCAAAGGAGAAGTAATTAAATAATAGAGAGGGGCTTTTGTGCAAAATAGGGGATGAGATATTTTCTTGACCAATCATAATTAGCCAAGTGGGTGTGAGGTGTCTCCTTTGGCCAATCACCATTAGCCAAATGGGGGTAAGGTGGAGGGTCATTAATGAGGGTCATTAATGGTGAAGTGTGTGGAAGTGGAGAGGTGGAAATTAAATGGAATTTTGGAAATTCAAAACTCTTTTGGCTTCATGAAGAAGGAAAGGAAAATAGAGAAAAGGAAAAAGGAAAGAAAATTAAATTGAAAGGATATTTTCTCTAACTCAGAAAATTATAATATTAAAACCGCGAGTTCCTGGGTCAAAGTCGAAAGTACGGAAAACATTTCGGAAAATACCGAAATCGTCCGAAATTCAAGTATCTCGGAACGACTCCTAATTTTCACCAAAAATCTATAATAATATACAAAGACTTAAAATGAAATCCTTTTTGAGAAATACTTAATAGTTTTAATTATAAAAATCCCGGTATCAGTGATTTACCGACTCCGTACGAATCTTCATAAAATCATAAAATTCTCAGAAAAAGGCCTTAGCTAGGAAATAGGATTCTCAACAATAAAGTCTAAAGGACTTTCTAAGAATTCCTAACAGTTTGGAAAATAAAAATCAGAAAATTGATCAGCGGCGCTGGTCGACACTGGTTTTGAAGAAATTCATTTTAATTCCAGAAAATTCCAGAAAATCACATAAAACCTAATATATTGGAAAATAATATTTGGAATTGAAATCGGATAAATACGGAAAGTAAATCAAAAAAATACGACTGAAAAGCTGAATACGCAACAAAGTACGTATTCCGGAAACGAGGTATTACAATCTACCCACCTTACAAAAATTTCGTCCTCGAAATTTAGTAAAGTGAAAGGCAACAAGGAAGGTCATGATAAATGGAATATAACGGTAGAGGGATAGAAGGAAAGAGTCTTACTAAGTGGTGAAGAGTTGAGGGTATTGCTCTCGGATAACGTCCTCTCGCTCCCATGTAGCTTCTCCTGGCACATGGCGGTTCCAAGACACTAATACCAATGGAATAGCCTTGTTCTTCAGTGTCTTAACACTCCTGTCCAAGATGGCCATCGGCTGCTCCTGATAAGATAAGTCCGGTTGTAACCCCAGCTCGGAATGATCCAAAATATGGCTGTCATCCTTCACATATTTCCTCAACTGAGACACATGGAAGACATTATGAACTCCGTCCAACGATGGCGGCAACGCCAATCGATAAGACACATCTCCCACTCGATCCAATATCTCGAATGGGCCGATATACCTCCGACTTAGTTTCCCACGAGTGCCGAACCGGATCACTCCCTTGGTCGGTGAAATCTTCAGGAACACATGATCTCCAACTCCGAATTCCAATGGCCTCCTCCGGGAATCTGCCCAACTCTTCTGCCTACTTTGAGCTGCCCTGAGATGATCCCTGATAACTCTGACTTTCTCTGTGGTCTGGATCAACATCTCTGGCCCCAATAGACTCCTCTCACCGATTTCATCCCAACAAATCGGTGACCTGCATTTCCTGCCATACAGCGCCTCAAAAGGTGCCATCTTAATACTTGCCTGATAACTGTTGTTATAGGAAAACTCAGCCAAGTGAAGATGGTCTTCCCATGAACCCCCGAACTCAATCATGCAGGCTCTAAGCATGTCCTCAAGGATCTGGATGGTCCGCTCTGACTGTCCGTCTGTCTGGGGATGATAAGCTGTACTGAACTTCAGACGAGTGCCCAGACTTTCTTGGAGACTCTCCCAAAAATGAGATCTGAATCTGGTATCTCTGTCCGAAACAATACTGACTGGAATTCCATGCAGACGGACTATCTCCCTTATATACTTCTCTGCCAAAACCTCAGTTGTCTGTCCGACCCGGAATGGTATGAAGTGGGCCGACTTAGTGAGACGGTCAATGATGACCCACACAGCATTATTACCTTTGGGACTACGAGGTAATGCTGTGACAAAGTCCATAGTAATATGCTCCCACTTCCACTCTGGTATTGGCAAAGGTTGCAGAAATCCAGCTGATCTCTGATGCTCGATCTTTATCTGCTGGCACACCAAGCACTTAGCCACAAACTGAGCTATCTCTCTCTTCATGGCATTCCACCAAAAGTGCTTCTTCAGGTCTTGGTACATCTTGTTTCCCCCAGGGTGTATGGAATAGGCTGAACTGTGGGCTTCAGCCAAAATCTTCTGTCTCACTTCCCCTGAGGAACACAAAGTCTATCTCCATAGTACAAGGTGCCATCCGGACGAATACAGATATCCGTCCTCAATCCAGCCTCGACCTGATCTCTAAATGTCTGAAGTCTGGGATCCTCTTTTTGTGCTTCCTTAATCTCTTCTATCAAGGATGACTGGATCTGTAAGGTCATGAGTTGCCCTGTCTTCTCAGCTCCTCTAACCACCATCAAGTCCAATCTAATAAAGTCCCGAATCAACTCCTTCTGCTGAGTGAACTGGACAAGCTCTCTGTTCTCTGGCCTTCTACTCAAGGCATCAGGAACTGTATTGACTTTGCCTGGATGGTACTGCAAGTAATATCATAATCTGCCATAAGCTCCAGCCACCGTCTCTGCCTCATATTCAGCTCTTTCTGCGAGAAGATATACTTGAGGCTCTTGTGATCTGTATATATCAGCACTCTATCTCCCAGAAGATAGTGCCTCCAAATCTTCAAAGCAAAGATCACTGCTGCCAACTCCAAATCATGAGTTGGGTAATTCCTCTCATGAGGTTTCAACTGCCTAGATGCATATGCTATAACATGATCATGTTGCATAAGTACGCATCCTAGGCCTTTACCTGAAGCATCACTAAAGATGACCATCCCTCCTCTCCCTGAGGGAGTTCTCAAGATAGGAGCCGAAATGAGCCTCTGCTTCAACTGCTCGAAGGCTGCATCACACTCCTCTGTCCAGATGTACTTCTCCCCTTTCCTAGTAAGCTTCGTCAATGGAGCTGCAATCCTAGAGAAGTCCTGGACGAAGCGTCTGTAATAGCCAGCTAGTCCAAGAAAACTCTTTATCTCTGTCACCGTCCTCGGAACTGGCCAATCCTTTACTGCCTGGACTTTGCTCGGATCAACTGAGATACCTTCTGCTGACACCATGTGTCCAAGGAATGCTATGCTGTCCAGCCAGAATTCACACTTACTCCTCTTGGCATGAAGCTGCTCCTGCTGAAGTGTCTGCAACACAATCCTCAAGTGTTCAGTATGCTCCCCATTGTTCTTTGAATAGATCAAGATGTCGTCGATGAAAACAACAACAAACTGATCTAAGAAGGGCGAGAACACTCGGTTCATCAAGTCCATAAACACTGCAGGGGCATTAGAGACTCCGAAAGGCATCACTAGAAATTCATAATGGCCATATCGGGTCCTGAATGCCGTCTTCGGTATATCCTCCTTCTTCACTCTCAGCTGATGGTAACCCGATTGTAAATCCAACTTGGAGAATACACGGGCTCCATGAAGCTGATCAAATAAGTCATCTATCCTGGGAAGGGGATACCTGTTCTTGATGGTGACTTTGTTTAACTCTCTGTAGTCAATACAAAGTCTCTTACTACCATCCTTCTTATTGGCCAACAATACTGGAGCTCCCCACGGTGAAGTACTTGGCCTGATCAATCCCTTGTCGGAATACTCCTGCAACTGCTTCTTCAGAATTTCCAACTCTGTCGGTGCCATCCTGTATGGGGCCTTAGATATAGGTGCTGCTCCTGGAGTAGTCTCAATGGAGAACTCAATCATCCTGACAGGTGGCAGTCCTGTGATCTCAGCAAACACCTCCGGGAATTCGTCCCACACTGGCACCTTCTGCTTCTGAACCTCCGAAGAAATGATCTGCTTTCCTTTAGTGGACTTCACTTCTCCACTAAACTGAAACTCAGGCTGAAGGGGAATTCTAAACTTGATCTTCTTCTCTCTACAATCAATTACAGCATAATACTGACTGAGCCAGGTCATGCCTAAGATCACGTCGTACCCCTTAGTGTCAAGTACGAGCATATCTATGGCTAAGACCTTGTCACACAGTTCTACTGGGCAGTCAGTACACACTCTAGATGATAAGACTACCCCATTCCCTATACTTATCTCCCACTTGTGGTCTAATAATCTAACAGGAATAGAATGTACAGCCACAAATTTATCGGAGATGTAACAATGGGATGCACCTGAATCAAATAAGGCGAGGACAGGATGTGAATGTACTCTGATGTTACCTGTAATCACCTCCCCTGAAGCCTCAGCCTCTGCCTCCGTCAGGTTGTAAGCCTGACCTCTGCTACGCCCGGCTGCTGTCCTACCTCCTCTCTGCACTGGGCGAATCATATGCTGTGGAGGAAGGGGTGCTCTCCTCCCCGCTGGCCCCTGGTCTCTCGTCATCACTGGCCCTTGATCCCTCTGTCCAATTGGTCCTGGCAGCACTCTCTGTCCACTGGGTCCTGGAAGTGCTGGCAAGGTTTGGTTGGCCATCTCAAATCTCCTGTGTGGACAAGTCCCTGCCGAATGATCTCTAGAACCACATATCAAACACCACCCATTCGCCCTACGGCAATTTGCTCGAGTGTGCCCTGGTTTCAGACAGAAGTTGCAGAAGATGGATGATTGGGCTGTCTGGTATGGAGCCGGCCTGGAAGGCTGCCTCTGAATCTTCGCTGCTCTAAATGGGGCTCCTCTTCCCATGGGTACAAACGGCCTCTTCATGGCCTGATTCTCCTGCTTCCTCTGTAACACCCTCTCTACTTCTCGAGCGGCAGTGAGCACCTCAGAATAGGTCTTCATCTGCTGAGACGTCAAGAAGGCCTGTAGGTCCAACTGCAGGCCCTGCTGAAACCTGCTTGCTCTCTTCTCCTCGTCCGTCACCATATATGGCGCGAAACGGCTCAGACGAAGAAACTCCGCAGCATACTGGTCTACAGACTGGTTTCCCTGTTGGAGTCTGATGAATTGCTCCTCCATATCTTTCTGCGCCGTCGCAGGGAAAAAGCGGCTGTAGAAACTCTTGGAGAAAGTAGTCCAAGTAATAGGCCTCTCCAAGCGCGCCTCCTCTGCAAGCCACCAAGTCCGAGCTATGTCTTTCAGCTGGATCTTAGCGACTTCAACCTGATTTTCCTTTGGCACACGGGCGGCGTTCAGCAGGTCAGTAGTGTCTGTCAACCACTGCTCGGCATCCAATGGTCTCTCGCCCCCGTGAATACCGCAGGCTGCAATCTCCTAAAGTCCGATACATTCCCCGGCTTCTGTTCCTTTGGGGCTGCCAGCTCTTGCCTAAGGAGCTCGGTTTGCTGCTGCTGATGTTCCATCTGCTGTTGCTGGTTCTGCATCTGCTGTTGTTGGTTTTCCACCATAGTCTGAATGATTCTCAGGACATCAGCATTCTCTCCTCCTACGGGTCCATTGGGCACCTGTCCGATGTTGTTACGACCCGATCGTCTCTCCATACCGTATGATAACTGGAATTGAAAACAATTGAAAGGAGTTTAGGATACGAAGGAATTGATCAATGAAGGACGCAAGAAGGACTCTATAACTTTGTACATTGTAGTTGGCATAAGCAAATTACTAGAATTTGCCACTTGATTGTACTTTAGGTTTGAGAGCCTAGCTCTGATACCAACCTGTAACGCCCCGATCCTGGCGGATACGGACGCGTCACTGCGACGTATGTACGTAGGTCAGAACTGCCCCCACGTATATACGCTAAGCATAAAAGTACAATACAATACAGAATCAGAGTATAACACAAGCGTGGTATATTCATATATGCCAACAGTAAGGTACAAGTACAAAGTTATACAAGTTATGAACTGATACACTTTACAAGTGTTTTGTTTCACAACCAAGTCCAAAAGAATATACACAAAAGTCTACACAAGATGCTCACGTAAGAAAAGGGGATCCTATGAGCCAAAGAAAAGTCCGGCACGGAAGAACTAGAACAGATCAGCCTGCTCGCTCAGATACTCTTGGTCCTCAGTGGATGGCTCCACTTCGTTCCAAGTCTCGGAATCTGAATATGCAAATCCACAGAATCAAGACATATAATAATAAACAAGATATGGCCAAGTGGCTAAGGGACAAGAATAAGAAGATGAAACAGTAATAAGTGGTATCGACTAACAAGTGATGAGAACAATATCATATAAGGTCATAAAACAATACATCTACAATTAACATCTTATTATTACTTGTCTCATTGGGATATCTAGCTATGTGACCCAGCGTCCCAGGGCACATAGATCCATATCTCGATAAGGCAAGGGGGTTATTGGAAATCAGCGGTTGTATCGACGAACTAGGTTTACAGTGGACCCCGTACATACCCGGGATAACGGTCACATGATTGTTCCGTTGCTTGGTGACGGAAACCAGCCGCTAGGCTAAACATGAGGGACTTATGTATGCCCTTTTTGCATGGTACCAGTAATAAAGGGATCAAGCTTCTCCCCTCGGTCCCCTGGAGGCCCACAGGTCAGACCGGAACATGGGTTGCACAACACTCCTAAAAGCCACTGTAAACACGAACACATCGATATCCGCATGTCTTCCCCCGGACCCAATGCAAGTTGGTCTATTTTAAGCAAAAGTCGAGTCTATCATGCTTGATGTAAATGATGGCATGATAAGGTGGAGATATACATATTAATTTACAAGTCCTAACATGGTAACAAGTCATGGAGTATAAGTGGTGAGATCCAGCAAGTAATATGTCATGTAGTATCATTTATGAAGCATAAACAATACTAATATATCATACATGTATCAAGTTAAGATCAAGATCCAAAAAGAAAAGGAATCAGAAATCTGGCCCAGAATTGGCCTATCGGTCGACCTCCGGTCGACTGCCGGTCGACTGGGGTTTATAAGGGCGGTAGGGTGCCGGTCGACTGCCGGTCGACCGGACAAGATGCGTGAGCTCCAGGTTTGGTCGGTTGAATTCCGGTCGACTGCCGGTCGACTGGGGTTATAACTACCGGTCACCTGTCGGTCGACTGCCGGTCGACCGATACAGGGCCGTGAGCTCCAGATTTTCTAACTGTGCACGATTGTGCACATCGGTCGACTGCCCCCCCTTGGGCCGGTCGACCGAAGTTCTGAAATAAGCAGCAGTTTGGTCTAAAAATCAGATTTTGTGGTGATTGTTTTGGATGGATAAAAATATGATTTTTATAACATAAGGTGACATGATCTATCAACACAATTATACTAAGAATATTAGGAGTCTTGGTGAGTAAAAATACTCACTTCGGACGGTCGTTTGGAATTTCTACGAGTTCCGAAGATTCCGAATCACCAACTTAATTCTCGGCGATTTCGCGGACGATCCCAAAATCCAAGTTGTAGTTCTTGAAATAGAAGAGAATACCTAGGGTTGGCTTTGGAGAAGGAGAAGGCTTTTGCAAAGGTGGAGTTCTTGATGAAGTGAAGAAAAGAATAAAAATGTAAAGGATTTGGTTTAAATAGGATTTTGATTTGCAAAGGAGAAGTAATTAAATAATAGAGAGGGGCTTTTGTGCAAAATAGGGGATGAGATATTTTCTTGACCAATCATAATTAGCCAAGTGGGTGTGAGGTGTCTCCTTTGGCCAATCACCATTAGCCAAATGGGGTAAGGTGGAGGGTCATTAATGAGGGTCATTAATGGTGAAGTGTGTGGAAGTGGAGAGGTGGAAATTAAATGGAATTTTGGAAATTCAAAACTCTTTTGGCTTCATGAAGAAGGAAAGGAAAATAGAGAAAAGGAAAAAGGAAAGAAAATTAAATTGAAAGGATATTTTCTCTAACTCAGAAAATTATAATATTAAAACCGCGAGTTCCTGGGTCAAAGTCGAAAGTACGGAAAACATTTCGGAAAATACCGAAATCGTCCGAAATTCAAGTATCTCGGAACGACTCCTAATTTTCACCAAAAATCTATAATAATATACAAAGACTTAAAATGAAATCCTTTTTGAGAAATACTTAATAGTTTTAATTATAAAAATCCCGGTATCAGTGATTTACCGACTCCGTACGAATCTTCATAAAATCATAAAATTCTCAGAAAAAGGCCTTAGCTAGGAAATAGGATTCTCAACAATAAAGTCTAAAGGACTTTCTAAGAATTCCTAACAGTTTGGAAAATAAAAATCAGAAAATTGATCAGCGGCGCTGGTCGACACTGGTTTTGAAGAAATTCATTTTAATTCCAGAAAATTCCAGAAAATCACATAAAACCTAATATATTGGAAAATAATATTTGGAATTGAAATCGGATAAATACGGAAAGTAAATCAAAAAAATACGACTGAAAAGCTGAATACGCAACAAAGTACGTATTCCGGAAACGAGGTATTACATTCACTCTCGAAATCTGTGTACTAAAAGCATTTTTAAGATAATTAGTTAGAATCATCAAAATAAATAGCGATTGCACCATTGAGCCAACAAAAATAGTTTTCTAATTGGCAAGATGCACACTCTAACTTAGATAAGGATCTAATTGAAGGAAACAACTTGCTTATTGATTTTATAGAAGCATGGCCTAACCGAAAATTCCAGTGAAAAGTCGATGACTCTGAGATAGTAGACACAATACCCACAAATTGTCTATTGTAACACCGAAGGTACTATAATACGTCACGTTCACACCTCCCACTAATCATCTTCTTCGTCTAAGTTCTGAAACACACAGGACATAGGAGAAAAGTAACCGAGTAGTTCAATATTTTAGTTAATCGACTAACAGATTAGATATTAGTACATCGTGGATTTGATGAACATTAGATAAAGAAATAGATGTCGTGGGGTGAACTGTGCTAGTGCCAATAACAAACTTAGAACTACCCAGCAAAAGAAATAGAAGATGTAGAACTAGATGCAGTAAATGTGGAAAACAACGTGGATTTGCTACTAAGATGTGTGGATGTTCCACAATCAATGACCTAAGAGGTGAAAATAGAGCTGGCAAGAAGAGATCCTGGGTAGGCTAGAGTCGCTACATCGAAAATCGTGGTAGAGTGCATTGATTGCATCTCAATTTGCATTATTATTGTCACATTTGCATATTTATTCTTGATTATCTTTTATTTAATTTTTCTATTTAACTCTCTTTTTTATTATGGTGTATAGTTACTTAAATGGGAAGATAAGAATATAGGAAGCTTTTATTTTATCCCTAATCCTATCTAAGTTTGAGTTTCATTTTAATCAATTTGAAATCAAGAGGAGGAAAGGATAAATAATCTTCACAATTCAAATTCAAAATCATAAAATATATTTTTAGAAGATGGATGGGATAATTGGAGATAAGGAGAATAATTCAAATTAAATTCGAAATTCAAAATTAATTCAGACTCGAATTCAGACTTGACACCTCTTAGTATTATGATCATAACTTTCTCTACAGATATTTAAATCCGATGATTTAAGATGTTACAGAAAGAAAACTTAAAGAGTTATAATTTTTATGTTGATCACTATGTCCAATTGAGCCGTCTGATAAATTATATTCAGCAACTAACATGCCAACTTGCTACAGATCTGTTTAGAATTGAATTCTCATATTGAATTGAGATTGAATTAAAACTTCTAATTTGCATCTTATTGTGATTGGCTCTAAGGCCTATTTAAAGAGCTGAAATCTCTCAATAAAATATACCTCAATATCAGAAACATAACTTAGGATTTTTCTTTAATTTTTTCTCCGAATTTCTTTTGTAATTCTTAGGGTTTAGTTCAAGTTGATTTGTAAAGAAGGAGAAAGCTCTTGTAATTGAAGGAAACATTAATAATAAAGTTTTTCTATCCTTCTTTCTAATTTCTCTTTTCTAGTTATTTACTTGCTTTTTTTTTCTTTTCTACCATACTTTCTTTAGTTTATATCATGCTTAGCTGGTTACTTCATGACTTATTAATCTCTACCCACCACTACTTCTAGTTCTATGTTAGAATAAGCCGATTGGATCCTATGCATGCTTAACCCTTAAAATAGCTAATACTTTTGAAGAAACATGGCAAAAGTTGAATCTATTATTTGCTTATACTTCTCAATGAGCTTTCTTATTTTATACTTAGATAGCCTTGATAGTTTAATGTTGGTTATTCTTCTTATTCTATGCTTGAGAAACTTTAATAGTTTAATGTTAGGTCTTGGTTTTTGATTATTTCAAATAGGGTTTCTCCATCTTATGTATCTTACTTGAATTGAATGCAACTCTAAGGTATAATTTTTATAATTCAAAGTGAAGTTTAACTTAGCATAGGTTAGTAAGTTAGTGGCGTTAAATGTTTAGTAAGGCTTGCTCCTTAATATTTTCAAAATCCTAGTTTTTAATCCAACTCTATCTTCATCTTTTTCTACTTTTAACACTTGACATAGAGGTTTTTTTTTAGAAGAATTCTTAACTAATTTAGTGTTTTAAGTGATACTGAAAAGCTTTTATCGCATTCTTCCCTGTGGATTCGATCCGCATAGCCCTTACTACCGCGGTTAAATTGCAAGAATTCAGAGTCAGCATAAATAAGATAAACACTTTTGTAAACTTTATGTTTTTGGCAATCAAATTTTGGTACCGTTGCAGGGGAGGGAACGCTATATATATTATTTTTTTACTAATTAGTTAACTTTTCTTCTCAGTTTTCATGTATAGAGGCAAATGAGAGGAAATTGAAAATTGTAGAACATCAACAGGGGCTTGGTGACTCTACCCTAGAAGACAGAGCACCTAACTCCGCCACAAAGCCGCGCAAACGTGGCAAAGTAGAGGAGTTGGTCACCCTGCTTCTTTGCAGGTGATTAAATTGTAATTTTATAGTTTCTGCAGTTATTATTTTTCCTGTTAGCTTGTTATACGTACTAACTGTCACGCCCTGCTTCCTAAAATATGATAGAGCGAATATGCGACGCGAGTTGGCACAAATATACACAAGAAAAATATCTCATGTATACGCGCTAAGTCTTAAGTAACTCGAACAAAGTATAAATCTAAAGTATAATAAATCATGATCACTGCAATATGACATATAAGCATATATGCATGATATCGTATAAATCAAGAACTGGAATAACGATTGAATCTGATATATATCGAAAATCAAGAAATAACAGGAAGGCAAGGGAGATAATAATACCAGAATCAGAGGAGAGAAACTCCAGACTCCTCACGAAGTGTACGAGCCCACCGAACACCTAAATAATAATATGAAATATCCAATATCTAGACGTGCAAATACAGGTCGTCAAGAAGCGACCTAATGAGTGTGTAAGAAAAGAGAAAAGTGCTCGTGTATATAAACAGTGTGTACAGAATAATAATATGTCTAAAGCTATAAATAGAAGATAACTGAATAACAATATGCAGATAAAAGATAACCAATACAACAATAAACAAACAACTGATGTCAAGATGTGTAACCTAGCACATGTCACTAGTTTGGTTGGTTATTATTAACCTAACTAATGTAGTACTTAGCTATGTCCCATACCACAACCGTTTTCTCACATATCAAACAAGATTATCATTATTGTAACTGCCTGTCAATGTAGTGCATGTGTTTTGAAAGGGTACCGTGCATGTCCGGTACCACGGTCTAACACCCCTAACGCTGAATCAGAACAAATCGCAAGGCTCTGATAACTGAAGATCACAACCTCACACGAAAAGACAACTAGTGTGGCACCGTAATCCGTGCATAGCCCTGACAACTGACAACTGAATAGGTAGCCAGTACTACCTTGATTCCCCATGGTGGAACCCGCAACTCGGTATGCCATAATAAGTCCTTCCAAAATACATGACATGCATCTTCAGGCAATTACTCCTGTTCCTGGGGTTATGATGTCTTTTATTAGGAAGCAAATGATATAGTTATTATTAAAATGAATTAGTGACCGGATATCTCCAACTACTTGTTAATGTCAATAATAATGATAATTTGACAACGGACAACTAGTATCTAACAACTGAATAATTAACAACTGATAATTGACATCTGTCTGAAATACTCGAGATATAAGGACACTAATCACAATGATACACTAATCACTAATATCTGGTACAGATCAACAACTGTTATAGAACTCTGAACAAATAAACAGATCATCAATATCAACTATAATACTATCATGATATGTCTATATTCATATATAGTCCAAGGTCAAAAGTGACAAATAACAACATATGAAATGATAAAAGTAAAACACAAATATCCAGTGACAATGGTAAATTAGAAAATAGCACAAGAACAAACATTCACATGAAATGACGCGATTTTGGAAGTGAATCGTTGTCTGGTCTTCACTGTACGAACCGGTACAAATCTCCAAATCATCCCATGGGCCGGTCTTTGAATCGTCTGTGTATTGGATCCACAATGAATATAAATCCAGATCGGGTTCGAGTCTCCTACAACTGATCCGGATCTCACGAACGAGTCCGCATCGCTTTAACACACATTCGAACACACAGAAAGGAAGGGGAATCAACACACACACACATTACACCCACATATGTACCCATACACACACGCCACACGTGCATACACACAAGGATATACCAAAATACATACATATATACGAGTATACACATACGTGCATATCATAATTACCCAAGAACACATTACATATAATTGTACACACTATATAATACAAACTAATCACACACGTATAATCTACCCACAACTATTACACACACACACACATATATATATATATATATTATAACAACACATTCACATATTACACCCACACACTTAAATGCACACATAATTAAACACCGCTCCCCATATATAAACATATTACACAAATAATACATGCATGCTTATTAATTAAAGAGAGGGAGATAGGGAACTCATGCAAGGCTCACAGCCATGCAGCTGCTTGATGGAGGCAACAAGGGCTGCCGGAGAGGATCGAGGTCACCGGAGGTGATCCGCGTAATCCGGGGAAGGCTCTGAGGTACTTGCGCTTGTCGGCGGAGGAGAGGGGGCTGCGGTTATGGGCTAGGGTAGAAGGCTCGCAGGCAATGGGGACTCGGCCCTGTACTATGCACTGCTGATGGCAGGGAAGATGGTGCGTGGGTCTGTTGTAGTGGTTGCCAAGGGTTAGGGAGCGACGACGGGCCTTTGCCTGCATGGGGTGTGCTGCGGGGCTGCTCCGGTGGAGAAGTTGGAGGAATGGCCAGGTGTGCGAGCATCAGGGATGGGCTGCCAGCAAGGGGTTGTGCTGCAGGGCTGTCGTGGGTGGTGCTGGCTTGTTGGTGCTTGTGCACCACGGGGAGGTGGATGGGCCCCGAGCTGCAGTGCTTGGGCTGGGCACGCAAGGGAGGTGTTCGGGTGTTACCGCCATGGCTAGGGGAATAGGGGGGCTGACGTGATGGCGACGCGGTTTGGTGGTTGATACCGGGTTAGATGGGTGATGGGTTGTCATGCTCCTCGCCGGGGAGGAGAGGTGGCCGGAAGGGAGGTGGGGAGATCGGCCATAAAGGAGAGGGCCATGGAGAGGTGTGGCGACCAGCAAAAGAAGGAGAAAATTAAGTTATTAATTAGGGTTATGGTAGAATTATGATTATATAGGGATTAAGTTAGGTTGATGGGTATCGGGTTAGAGATAAATGGGTAAATAGGTAATAGGATTAAAGGTAATGGGATATGAAAATGAGTTTGGATCAAGGCTAATAGGATAGGAAATATAGAAATAGAAAAATACTACACATAAATAATAATAGTGCTAATAGTAACAACAATAATTAACCATAACATCAATAACAATCTAGTAAACAATACACTAGCAATAGTAAATAATAATAATAATAACAATAACAATAGTAATGAGAATTAACAACTACCACCACCACTAATATTAATACTAATATTAAAATAAACCACTAATATTAATACTAATATTAAAATAAATAAATAAAATAATAGTAACAATTAAAATAATTAATAAACACTAACAATATTAATAATAATAACACTAATAGTAATAACAATAAATAATAATCATAATGAAAGAATAATAATAGTAATAACTACCAAATAATGTCAGTTAATAATAAGAATAATATTAGAAATAATAGTAATAAGTAACTAAAAATACCGATAAGAAATAATGACAATAATATATAAAGCCAAAATATCATTTACCATCTTAAAAATAATTTGTATATTTAATAATGATAATAACTATAAATCAAGTTAATTAATAATAATAAAATAATAAGTAAAGTAAAAATAATTACGTAGAAAAATAAAAATACAGTATTACTAAGTAGGGATATTACATTCTATCTACCTTATGTCCTCCAAATTTCAATAAAGTAGGGAATGATACAAGAATCAAAGTAAGGGAGAATATATCAAACCTTCATGTCGCTTCTCAGGGGCACCACGATTCTGCTACGCTATTCTGATTTCCACTACCGGCTTCAAAATGAAACGACCAGTCTAGAGAGACCAAATCAGGGAAATAGAATTGAAATGAAGGATAAAAATCAAGAAGAAATTCATATTACTCTAAAAGAAGAGCTGAAATCAGGGATATCAAAAAAACAAATAGATGATTTCAAAAGGGAGGATGATCAATTTTCAAGACTGAATATCATAATATGTATAGAGTATATACATATTGCAGTGTAATTATAACTTGTTTCATATTACTGATAAGAACTAGGTTTTCTTGCGAATATCAAAAATCAAGGATCCAGATCACAAGTCGAAAACCTAGGCTCTGATATCAAAAAAACTCTATCACACACCGCTTCCCAAAATATGATGAAGCGGAGACGCGACAAATATACGTAAGGAAAATACCCGTAAGTAACCCGAACAAGGTATAAATATAAAGTATAATAAATCATGATCAAACTCTTGAACCGAATCTGACTCTTGAACCTAATTCGACTCTTGAACCTAAACTTGATTTTTCCGAGACAGTATTGGTTCTGGAATCCATAACTCTTGGGCCCAAATCAATCATTCCTTCAAATCACATTCCACTGTTGGACTTAGGTGTAGACAATTATGACAACGAAATAATATTTCATGATTGGTGAAATAATGTAGATGATTTTTATGTTAGGATTTTCCATGCTCCTAGTCATAATGGGGATAATAAAACTGTAAGTAAAAAGTGGTCATCAAAGGTTGGATTTATTGAAACTCCACGTTATTTAGATTGGGCATCAACGCTTGGCTCACTCCGACCACTACTGAAACCACCAATTTGAGGTAACATTTTACCTTCCTTTTCTTTTTTCATGCATTCATGTATTTATTCATACATGAGGACAATGCATGAGATAGGTGAGGGGAGGGTTTATTAACATACTAACATAGGTTTTTACTAACAAATTTTTTCTTTTAAAAACTTTTTAAAAAAGA
The DNA here is from genome assembly GCA_038442645.1 of Agave tequilana. Classification (NCBI taxonomy): domain Eukaryota; kingdom Viridiplantae; phylum Streptophyta; class Magnoliopsida; order Asparagales; family Asparagaceae; genus Agave; species Agave tequilana. The sequence goes on from JAVJIF010009405.1 coordinate 80,296, forward strand.
AAATAATATTTTGATTTATTTTTATAAGTAATTAAGTTAATTTTAAGAATTAAAAAATCACAATTAGGATTTCTTAATACTTGATCAAAATAAGACTTTTGTTTGATTTCTAGGATTAGAAGAAAAAATTGAAAAACTAATTTAGGCTTGATTTTTATCTTGATGAAATATGCATTCTTCATACACTTAGAGACTTAGGATTCAAAACAAAGACTCTTGTGTCTTATTTAAATATTATATATATATATGAAAACTAAACAAATCTAATTATTGATTAGCTAGGTGCTTTGGCCTAAGAATGCCTTGGCATTTACGCAAAAGGTAATTGGTAAGTTTGAAAAAATAATAAACAATATATGTTTAGTACATTTAATAATCAATTAGTTAGGTATTAGGGTCTCAAGAAGCCTTGATATCTACACAAAAGAAATTAGATGAGTTATACATATTAAAAAAAAAGAAATAAAGAAGCGCTTAAAGGGCAACGAAGTGGTAATACTTTGAACTTCTTTCACAAAAAAAAGGAAAAAGAGGTATAAGAGTTGGAGTTGAAGAATCCCGAGTCAACAATCACGATCACAAAGAATTATATGACTTAAGGTAAAATAATAGGCTAGATGAGAAATTCAGTTTGAATCCTTACCTAGATTGATGATAAATTTTCAAATAGATACTAAGTATAGGAATGAATAATTTGATGATTCTAAGACTTATAGATTACTTGATTTTTAAAAAATATTTCAAATATTTTCTTAATTTTAAAAATGAGATTTCGAAAATACTAACACTTTATTTTTCGTTCTTTTATGGATTTTGTGGGTGTAATTCACTGAAAATCCTCACGAGACAAAACTCGTCATCTAGGGGTAACCTAGAGGTTTAATGGCTTATTGCACGTGCTAAGTGCAATCGTGATTCCTATAAAAGTGAGTTAGATTAAACTAGTTTTTCTTTTTTAGTTTTGCTCGAGGATGATCAAAAGATAGGTGGGGGTATGATTGCTTCTCAATTTGCATCACTATTGTCACATTTGCACATTTATCCTTGATTATCTTTTATTTAGTTTTACTATTTAACCTTCTTTTTTATTATAATGTGTAGTTATTTAATGAGAAGATAAGGATACAAGAATCTTTTATTTTAACCCTAATCTTTTCTAAATTTGGGTTTCAATTTAAAACAATTTTAAATCACGAGGAGGAAAGGATAAATCATTTTCATTCTAAAAGATGGATGTGATAATTAGAGATAAGGAGGATAATTCAAATTAAATTTCGAGTTCAAAATTAATTCAAACTTGGATACAGATTAGACACATCCTGGTATTTTGATCATAACTTTCACTACACATATTCAAATCTGATGATTCAAGATGCTACAAAAAGAGAACTTAAAAGGCTACAATTCTTATATTAACCACTATATCAATCAGTCATATGATGAGTCATATTTAGCAACCAATATGTTAACTTTCTACAGATCAGTTTAGAATTGAATTCTCATATTAAATTGAGATTGAATTAAAACTTCTAATTTATATCTTATTGTAATTGGCTCCGAGACCTATTTAAAGAGCTGAAATTTCTCATAAAAAAAGTATCTACACATCAGAGATCATAACTTAGAATTTCTTTTAGTTTTTTTCTCCAAATTCTTTTATAATTCTTAGGGTTTAGTTCAAGTTGATTTGTAAAAAAAGAGAAAGCTCTTGTAATTTAAGGTGACAACATCAATAATAAAGTTTTTCTACTCTTCTTTCCAATTTCTCTTTCTAGTTATTTACTTGCTTTTTCTTCTTTTCTATCTTACTTTCTTTACTTTATATCATGCTTAGCTAGTTACTTTATGGCTTATTAATCTCTACTCACCACTACTTCTAATTCTATGTTAGAATAAGCCGATTGAATCCTATATATGCTTAAACCCTAGAAATAGCTAATACTCTTGAAAGCACATGGCGATAATTAAATCTATTATTTGCTAATACTTTCCAATGTTTTTTCTTATTCAATACTTAAATAGCTTTGATAGTTTAATATTGGTTATTCTTCTTATTCTATGCTTAAGAAACTTTGATAGTTTAATGTTAGGTCTTAGTTAATGATTATTTCAAATAGGGTTTCTCCAACTTATGTATCTTACTTGAATTGAACGCAACTCTAAGGTATAGTTTCTATGATTCAAAATAAAGTCTAATCTAGCATTGGTTTGTAAGCTAGCGGTGGTAGATGCTTAGTAAGGCTTGCTCCTTAATATTTTCAAAACCCTAGTTTTTAATCGAACTCTATCTTCATCTTTTTTTTTTACTTCTAGCACTTGACATAGAATTCTTTTTTTAGAAGAATACTTAATCAATTTAGTGTTTTAAGCGATACCAAAAAGCTTTTATCGCATTTCTCCCTGTGGATTCGACCCGCATAGTTCTTACTACCGCGGTTAAATTGTAAGAATTCAAAGTCTGCATAAATCAGATAAACACTTTCCTAAACTTTATTTTTTTGACAATCATGCATATTATTCAAAAGAAAATCATATTCTTCGCGTCTGAGAGTTACAGGCTTAGCACTAAAATCAGTGGAAGTCACCTATGGAGCAAAAGCAGATGAAGAAGATGAGGTCGAGGCTGGCTTGCTGTGAAGCTCCCAACATCATTCACAATATGGTTAGTCCACTGACAATGAATATAATGATGTGATTCACCATAAGCAGGAACATGACCATGAGAGCCACCACTCCACAAGGTGGCAAGTCATGGCTTCCAGTAGAGCTACCACAACCAACAGAAGAATACAAAGTTGATGTCTCTGAAGATAGAACCTGCGGAGATAGTAGAGATCTCTTTTTCTTGAGGGATTTGAGAGAAAACATTCTAAAGAGATATGATACAGGTCTCTCCAGTCAAGAACTGTCCGCAAAGCGGTTGTAGTACATATGGTTCCATGATATTCCAGAGCCCAGTCATAACCATAGAGTTGTCACTATCTCACTCTTCTTCAGCAGCCTCCAGGGATTTTGCATTAGAAAAGGAAGGTTTCTCTGAAGTGATTAACTTTTGCTTTCTCCTTGCAGTAAGGTACACTTTGACATATTATGCCCACAAGAGATAGTTCTTCTCATTCAACTTATCCCAACCGTATTATGACCATCCTTATTCTGAACTATAAATGCTTATATATAGAATACCAGCTAACGAGATGGCAATATTATAAGAATCAAGTAAATAAATTGTGAAAAATAGGAATGAGGTTACTCCAAAATCAGTCGAGATAGTAGCAGCAGATAGATCTCATAAAAGTCGAAGAATACTGACATTAGAGTAGTAACTGTAACGCCCCGATCCTATGGATACGGTGACGTTACGGTGACGTACATACGCAGGGCAAAATATCCTCACATACGTACCCTAAACCTTAATAGAGGAAATAAATACCATATAAACAATTATTTTAGTATTAAATACGTACAAGAATACCTGCAAAACAGGTCAGTGCTCACGATAGATATGAAAATAGGAATAAATAAGGAAGTACAGACAAAATAATAAAGATATTTATAAGTAATAAAACATCGAGCCTCCTACTAATATCCCATGAAATATCAGGTGCTATGATATCTCGGATCTCCAACTTGGGCATGCAAATACAGGGTCATCAGAAAGCGACCTAGTGAGCGGTAAAATGAAGAAAGCAGTAATATATATTATAATAGTAGTACAATCATGATACTGTATAATACATGTTTAAATACTAGTAATATAATATAATTATATTAACAATCGAGATTATGTATAGATATAAACAAGTGTTATATTAGCATTATAACATTATAAATGCCTAGCACGTTATAACGGTGTTATTTCTACTATATTATTCAATTATATAATATTAATATCAATTAATATATTCAGGAAGAGTCTTATATATCACCATTCCTTATATTATTATGTTATTCCAATAAAATCAATTTGTTTAAGTAATATATATCAAGTTTTATTATTTTATATTTATTATTTAAACTAATAGTAACAATAACATGATGTATCTTGATTAATATAAACTGTTTCAGAACAATCATGCTATAGTGTTGTGGTTATAACAACAGTGTATCTACAAAGAATACATGAAACAGAGAATACATCAGATGTAATGTATTCATGTACGTGAATAGTGTGTCTGTAGATATACATGTGACATGATGGTAAATAAGATAGCAGAAAATATAACAAAATATATGAACAGTAATGTACATGTATCGAGCATGTCATGTGGTTTATACAATAATAACAATTAGTACCGCCTGGTACTTTAATCTATCTCTTTCAGTGTTCCATACCACTGATAGTTAATACCGGAGCCTGTACTCCAGATGAACCCATCTAAACATGGCATATGGATACTATTATTCGAACGAGAGAGTGACCAAATAACAAGTGTTCCCAATGTTACTATTGTTTATACTGTTTTATTATGTTAATTGGCAACTCAATGGTCAATGAGCTCTAGTCAGGTGGGTGCATCCCATGCATACCCGCGATCACGACCTTAAATAAACCCCTGACTTTTAAGATCAGGGCTACCCGCTAAGGCAGGAGCAAGAAACAAGAAGCTCAATGAGCTATGTACAATTGGTAACCAGCACTATAGTCCAGTGGGATAAATATGGATCCATGACATCCACCCAAGAATACCTAATTAATCGTCTAGCCTCCACCATCCCCATGTTAAATTTATTATATTTAAACTACACAGCGTATCAGGAATAAGAACAATGCATGGATAATAGGACATAAGTTTTGTTGATATCATGAAACAAGATAACGAAAAAAGGAAAACAAGAGATGTGAAATTTTAGACGTGACCCCCGTGGCTTAGGTCCGTGTTGCACTTAGTTTCACACATCATAAATCAACAACATATACTCAGTAATAGGAAACAGTCATGTAACAGAAATACAAGAATATCCATGTAATAGGAACAGTGTTCCATGCAACAGGAATATAGAAACAATCAACACATGTATACATGTGAATTTATGTAATAGTAAGATACGAATAAATAATAATATCCAGTATAACATAGGATCCGTGTAAGGATTATACAAGTACATGAAATAATAGTATTCAATGTAACAAGTGTCTTCATGAAATAATAGTGCCATAGTACTAGAGTGTCCATGTAATGATGATACTAGCATATGGAATAATAGTGTCCGTATAACAGTGATCTAAGCACATGACATAATAATGTTCTCAAATATGACATGAAAGTATCTAGTATATTAGGTTTATTCTGTAAAGGTAACGGTGACAGTGCCAGGGACATGAATTTATGCCAACGTATCTATAAATATATTATTATTTATTATACCACTTTTTTGTTGTTAATGTGATTGATATCATAAAAGAATTATAAAACAATTATTTATTTTCAAAATTTTCACAATCATTTTAATACTTATTAATTTTTTCATGTTAGAATGTCTTTAGTAATAGTCCAATAATCATTTATTACCGATATATAACTAATCCAACTAATCCAATATTCTTTTATATTAAATCAATAATCACAATTAAATATTATCTTATTAAATGTGTTTAGAAAGTACTCACACATATTTGAATTATCATGATTTATCATCTACATGATTTATTGACCAATAATTACAAGTTGTTAAATAAATTAATAACTTAATTTAATTCTACAAAATGAAATATAATGTATAAAATAAAAACACTCACCTAGCTAGTACAAGAACGTCACTCGTCTTTCTACAATCATAACTATTCAAGATTCGTCCAAATCGAACTCCGGACTCTTACGATATCGCCCGAACATTAAAATCAGTAAAAATGAATTAAACATGGAATAATAGCATTTAAATAGTAAAATTCTAAATGGCCAGGCGGTTTTATGTAAATTACCTTTATAATGGATCCGGTTTGGGATTGCTAATAGGTCGGGTTCTGATCCAATAACCTGAACCCATTATGAATATAGGTATTGGTTAATAAGGTTAATGAGTTTGGGTTTTGGGTTTATGGGTTTTAAACCCAATATAAGAGAGAGACTGAAAAGAGAGAGAGAGATGAAAAATAGAGAAGAAAGAAAAGAGAAGAGAAAGAGGAAGAGAGGGGGAGGGGGAACCTGGCTGGGCTAGGTGGCCGACCAGGCAACGCCGGCGGCCAGGGGAGCCGACCAACGACATCCAGAGGGCCCGAAAGGAGGTGGTGGTGATAAGGTTGATGGTGGTGATGGTGTTAGTGGTGTTGAGGAGGAGTTAATGAAGAGGAGGAGGATGCTGATGATGAAGATGGTAATGGAGATGTTAAGATGGAGGTGGTGGATTAAATTAGTGGTGGAGAAGGTGATTGTGGTGGTGGAGATGATGAAGATAAAGGTAAAAAGATGTGTGGTGGTTGTAATGGTTATGATAGAGGAGGAAATGGAGGAGATAGTGATTTTGGTATATATTGGAAGAGGATGAGGAAAATGGAGATGTGGCATGCCAGGGTTGCTGCCAGCATGGATGGCACCATCATGGTGGTCGACGGCGGGAGTAGGCTGTCGGTGGTAGGAAGGAAGAGAGAGTGGGTTGGAGGGAGAGAGATGTGGAGGAGAGGATTGAGAGAGATTTAGAGAGAAATTGAGAGAGAATTAGAAGAGAGTGAGATTAATAAGGAGGGGAGGAGAGAGAGGTCGATGGAGGAGTCAGTGGAGGTAGTTTGGCTTGGAAAGAAGGAAAAGAAGAAGATTGGGGGAAAATAAAAGAGAAGAAAGAAAATGAATTATTTAATACTATTTAAATCCGGTAAAATTTAACCAGTTCAAAATGGTCTTCAAAAATTCTATAAAATAGAAAATATTACGCTGAGGAGAAATGTGAAATCAGATTCAAGAAATTCAGTCTGATTTGCAAATTTAAAATCCTAGAATCGGTCAGTGATACAGGTCAACACCAGATTGACCAGATTTTTGACTAATTCAGAAAAATTCTCAAAAATATACTAAAGTCGAGAATGTGATCTAGAAGATTAATTTGAAAGTAGATTCTAGAAATTCAAATTCATTTATAAATTAAAAATCATAGAGTCGATTATCGGTATCGACTGACACCGAATTTGATCCAAACTAATCCAAAAAATTTGAAAAATAAAAATATTAGAAAATGATATCTGGAGTTGAAACAAGTTTAATCTAACTATCAAG
>JAVJIF010009405.1:92500-125266 GCA_038442645.1 Agave tequilana
AATAATTATACATTAAATACAAATAGAATTTCTCGATGAAAGGTAAGCTTTACTGATATTCAAATTTCAGTCATATATACAAAGGCATTGATAGTAACTAAGAAAAAGACTTATATTTTAAAGAATGTGGTTGTTACAAATTATTCTTATGAAAATCGTGTATATTGGTGTTATAAATGCGGTATGACTGCATGATTTATTAAGTTTAATACTTCGGTTGAGCCGCTGATATGGGGGTGTGTGGTTGTTACTTGATTATAAGTTCTTGATGGAACTAATGGTATGTGGGGATGTGGATGAGTATTGACATATTTATTGGCAATATTATAAATTGTATCCATTTATAGAGGATGGGGAGTGCGAATGATATACGTGCGTATATGTTTTGTATCCATTCATGGATTGTATCCATTCATGGAGGAAGGAGAGTGTGAATAATATACATGTGTTTGTGTTTGGTACCCATTCGTGGATGAAGGAGAGTGTGAATGGTGTACATGTGTGTGATATATGTAAATGTATATGCATCCCATTCGTGTATTAGGTGTGGTATATGTGTGTGTGTGATATGTGTGCATACTATGTGTATATTGGATCTGTTACCCGTGTATGGTAATGTGGACATTAGAGTACATATCTATTAAAATGAAATGAAAACACCGACGCTGGTTGCTTTAAACAGTAGTTGGAAGTAAATAGATAATCTAATTGAGAAATTCATGTTCACTTAAAATTTACATAAGTAATCACGTATTTTCGTATATCATGTACATTACACACGGTAATACCATTCTTCATTTAATATTGAGATTTACTTTACTCACTGAGCCACCGAGCTCACACCCCATCAATCTGAATGTTTCAGGTCAAGTCAAAGGCCTACTCAAGAGACTTCTCAGACATGACATCGGAAGAACATGGGTACCCCTAACAAGTTTTAAATAGTGTTAATATTGTTTATTACTCTTTAACCTGCAAGGACATATATGTGTATTATCATAAACTCAGTAGTTGTTGAGTAGCAGCAGGTAATGGGGTGCATATATATGTAAGTGATGGGTTGTGTATAGTTATCCACTTTAATCTGAGTTAAGATATTCTCCTCGATGACAGTCTGACTCTTGATTATGAATAATTGTGACTAGATGAATGATTGGACTTAGCATATTATTGTATATTTATAAGTAGGCGAGTCAAGCTGAAATTGTATTATAATTGAGTGGGATTTTGTTTATAGATACATGGTCGATGTTAAGACCAGAATTGTTTATAATGATATATCAGGACAGACTCCATTTTATAGAGGAGGCATTGCAGAAATTTTTATAAATCTTAATGATTATCTGAGCTATCAAAGTGAGTTAGATTATTACTGATGATTAAGTGATAATTAAGATAATTCGAGATAATTAAAAATTTAGACTATTAAAGTTGATATCAGAGCTTAAGCTGAGAAAAAGGAGTAGAATTCAAGTGCAGGCCTAAGAAAGTATAGGCCTAGGAATTGATCTAGAATAGTTGTTTTAGGATAGAAATGATTAATGGTTATATGCATGTGTGTATTTGTTTGTATGATTGTGTGATTACATATGGGTAGTTCTAAGGTGGATAATGGGTTCTGACATGTATGGTTGATCTCGAGATGTGTGATATTGATTATTTTCTTACGTTCAAATGAGGATATACCCGCATGCGTTGATTTAGATATGTTCTGTTGGGGTGTAGTATGAGCGGCTAGTGGTATGGGATAGTGGAGTAAGAGAGTAGTTAAAATATCATGCAAATCAAGATTTAATTGAAGCAGAAAAACCTTGTTAAGAATATTGTGGTGAAATAATCAAAATTCAGATAAAAGAATATAAGAGATACATTATATTAAAAGAATTATGAATTTTAATACCATTTTGAGAACATTTCTCTATAGAAATGTTTTATATTATGGGGTTGTTATATGAGAATAGTTTGATATTGTTCTCTTTATTTTCTAGATGAGAGAGTTTAAGAATTCAGAATCATAGATATCAATAAAGTTCGATAGGATAAATAATGAGTAAGAGAGTAGTTAAAATATCATGCAAATCAAGATTTAATTGAAGCAGAAAAACCTTGTTAAGAATATTGTGGTGAAATAATCAAAATTCAGATAAAAGAATATAAGAGATACATTATATTAAAAGAATTATGAATTTTAATACCATTTTGAGAACATTTCTCTATAGAAATGTTTTATATTATGGGGTTGTTATATGAGAATAGTTTGATATTGTTCTCTTTATTTTCTAGATGAGAGAGTTTAAGAATTCAGAATCATAGATATCAATAAAGTTCGATAGGATAAATAATGAGTATGATTGTGAATTCATCAATATCTAGGAAGATTAATAGTATGGATAATATCAAGATAAAAATCTAAGTGATGAAATCTCAAGCTGAATCTGATCAAATTATAGATACAGAAGAACCCCAAGTGAGGCTCATCTGTTAAGGCATCTATTAGAACATAAATTGGGTAGACAATTGAGAATCTGTTGTATGTTAATATTCTAAAATTAAAAAAGTTATTTTTGTGAAACTTTTATGCATGTAGTATATTATAAATAGAATGAACACTTGTTCAGAATTTAAAATTTTATATCAAAGAAATCTTTTTGTTTATATCTCTTGATGTGTGAGTCATATTAGCACAAGTGAAATTCTATATCCTTTAGATAATAATTGGTGGATCTTAATCAACCACTGGTAAATATCGCTCGAGACAGGTGCCCTGCAGTATGTTGCAATTAGTTTATAATTTTACAATGAGTGACATAACTCTAATAAACTAAGTTACATTAAGAGGGATTAATATCATGAGATAGTAGTTAGATTTACTATACAAATCTCTAATCAAGTAATGACGCTCATGAAATCAATAATTGTAGCATAGTGTGCATTTTCGATGTATACGTACATGTGGCATGTGTGGTTATTGTTTATGAATTGTAATTCACCCTGAACTTGTTAAATTAGAATTGAATATATCATGAACCCTAATTTGGAAACTATAATATTGATGTTAAACAAGAGTAGAATAGCGATATTGATAATTATTACTTGTCCATCAAACATGTGAATAATGTTTAGATATCCTTCTGATAATTTAGTATTTAGGACAAATATAAATATAGAATTTAAGAGCTAATTTAGGGACACAATTTTCTTAATTTTTGTTTAAAAAAAAGATGATTTCATAAAACAAATAAGATATTAAATGCAATAGGTTATATTAAGAAGCATGAAGTAATCTTTACATATTTTGTGTTTCAAGAAAAAGAAAAACATTAATGAAAATAATTAAGGACGGTGTGGGAGTCTTTGGATAAATGTTACGTAAAAATTTTCAGTTAAGAAATTAATAAGAAGTATGTTCTAGAGGCAGCAGAGATAAGTTAATAGTAAAGATTTTAAGAATTGCAGAAATAGATATTGGAATATAACTAAATACAATAGTAAAGTCTCAGATGGACCGACAATCCTATTAAACTATTCAAATATTATACATGTTGAAGACGTGTACTGGATTTTGGCAGTAATTAAAACAAGTATTTATGATAAAATATGTTATATTGACAATTGTTAGTTTACTCTCAATATGCATTTGTTTGAAGTTTTATATGATTAAAAGTATAAATCACTAATATATTGGAAAGAAGTAAGAAACAAGAAAATAATAGATTAAGAAATAATTCAAAAAATACTAAAGAAATGATATACAGCTTTAGAGAGTTGCTTATAATTTTTGTCAAGGAGAACTTTGATGGTTATGGAACTGATGAATTCCTACGGATTTTACCTAGAAACTTATTTGACGATTGCAGAAGGTCGTAGGTGAACATCACCACTTCTTGACTACAAATAATGAGTTAGAAAATGGAACGTTGGACAGAAATAATGAAACTGTAGAGGTGAATATGAGAGGTGATACTTTAGTCATAAAGTTGGAAAGCCAATAATTGAGGAACGGATAAAAGGTTATTCAAAGCAAACAAGAACTATCAAGATGGACCTGTTAAGTAACAATAAGCTTTGTGATCAGAATTAAAAAATACATAATGTATCCCATGTGTGTCAGTTGCGGAAGCCCATACAAATTTTGAAGTTTTGAGGATAAAATATTGATATTTGGTTGTATTTGATCTTGAGTGAAATGAAAATTTCTTGTAACAAAGCAAACATTGTATATGAAGTAGAAGCATTATATTGATTATGGAAGCAGTCAGTGTTACCCGTATAAGAAAGTTTACAAATCAATTTATATGGTAAAAGTGATTTATATGATAAGTATGCTGTGGAAAAGTCAATGAATCGAATAAGATATTATATTCGAAGAGAAATTTAATGATGTAAAGAAAAAATGCAGAGATCTTACCATCTTTCCTTTTGAGCTACACTAAGTTTCGGGGATGAAACTTTTTTAGGGGGATAAAATTGTAACACTTTGGTTAACTTAATTGTGAATTATACTTTGATTTCTGGTTTTGAGATAATACTCAGATTATTAAAATCTTTGAATTAATAATTTAAATAATGATTATTGAAAATAAGTCTGTGTTAATCAGAAATTGTAATATGAACCGTGTTTGGAACCGATAATTCATTGATATTGGAGAAGGGAGTTAGTGGGATGGTGAATTGATATGTGGATAAGCATATACGAAGATACACGCATAGGTGTATATATATGGATTTTTGTATAAAAATACATTGGGAATTGAAAGTGGTGGATGAGTATGCTTATACTTAATAATTACTACTAGTAGTTAGTGCATTCATGTTTAGTGATTATAATTTTTAATGTGGTGATAATCAGCATATTGGATAGTTGGGGGAAGGTGTATGTTGGCGGCATGTGGGATGAGGTGAGGGTGAGCTGGCGTGATTGCATAATGCGAGAGGGAGAGTGCAAGTGTTAAAGTGGGGGTATACTTATTATCGAAAACGAGAGAGAGAAAGAGAGAGAGAGTTAAGAAAGTGTTATCTGATGTTCGGGAGTGTATCTCTGACTTTCACAATTTAACCGACTAAACGGGTCGAATCCACAGGAAAAGATGAGATGCAAGCTTTTCGGTCAAGTTCTAAAAGCAATCTTCTTTGAAGTAAGAAAGTAGAAAAAGAAAAGTGTTTGTTTTATTTGGACATTTTTTATTTAATAAGAGAAAAACTTATAGTTCAATAATCATCTATCACCACAAAGTTACTAGTCTATGAAGATTAAACTTCATATTGAATTATCAAAATTTATTCTTAGAATATTTGCTTCAAGCTCAAGTAAGATATATAAGATGGAAAGTCAATCCTAATTGAAATACACTAGCCAAAGTTCAACATTAATTTGTCAAAGTTTTCTAAAAATAGCATAATAAAAATTGTTTAGATTTAACATTAAGCTATCAAAGTTATCAAAGCATAAAATAAGCAAAACTATTAACTAATATTTTAGACTAACTTAGTTCATCATCATATATCTTCAAGAAGGTTAACTAACTCTAGGGTTTTAAGCATGCATATGATTCAATCAGTTTTATCTAATACAGAACTAGAATTAGTAGTAGAGAGATTAGCAAACTAAAAAAATAATTTAGTTACTCATGCTTAAGATTAAACAAGGCATATTTATCAAAGGAAAAGATTGCAATAAGTAAGAAAGCAAGTAAAAGAAAACAAGAGAATTAAAAGAAAAATTGAACCTTTGTATTGAATTGTCACGCTCCAAGTACAATTGCTCATTCTTCCTCACAAAAATCACTTTTTTTCTAAGTTCTAGAAAATAAAAATTACAATTCAGAAGAGAGAAACCTAAAGAAAAGCCCTAATGCTTTTATCTCTGAGGTATCTCTTTTTCCTCTGCTCTGATTCTGTATTTATAGTAGAAATAATGAATAGACTCCCAGTCGAAAATGTACACCCAACTGTCAAACCAGATTCCAGAAGATTGCCATGTTTTCACCGCAAAAAGAGAGGAGGCCTGAGAATATTGTTATGGCTGAGTCTGCATTTTGGGCTCTAACTTCATCTCCTCCATCAATCAGGAGAGATATATCTCTAGATCTTGAATTTGAATTTTGGATATAAAGATAACATCTCTTTTTCTTGAATTGGGAAGCAAGCCATTATCAATTTCTAAATTTAATTTGAATTCTCCTCTTATCTTTAAACTTAATTTGGATTACCCTAGAATTTTCATTGGGTTTTTGGATTTTTGGGCTTCTCATAGGTTTTTTTTTCTTCTATTCTTTTTTTTTTATAGAGGCCTACACATCATTAAACAAAAATAAGATTAAATAGCAATATTTTATAAAACATAAATGTGAAAATATAATGTAAAAATATGCAAACATATATGCAAAATTTATGAATTTTCACACCCCCATACCTATCTTTTTGCTCGTCCTTGAGTAAATAAAATAACAAAAAAAACTAAAGTAATTCTACTCTGACTCACTTCTGTAGGATCACGATTGAACTTAGCAATGCAACAAGCCGTTAAACCTCTAGGTTACCCTAGAGAACGAGTTTATCTCATGAGAATTTTCAGTGAATTACACCCACAAAATTCATAAAGAATTTAAGAAATATTAGTATTTGTGAAAATTTCTTTTTAAGATAGAGGAAATATTTGAAAATTTTTTGCAAAAACTTAAGTGAAAATTTCATTCCTATACTTAGTTTCTATTCAAAAACTTGTAATCATTAAAGATAAGGATTAAACTGTGATTTTTATCTAATCTATTATTTTACCCTAAGTCATATGCACCTTGTGACCGTGAAATTCTTGCTCGGAATTCTTCAACTTCGACTCTTCTGCCTTTATACATATATATTTATGGTGATATTTCTTAGTTTTATTAGGCTTTCTAATTTGCCCATATAACGTGCCTATTGTTGGTAACTCCTAAACCAGACGGTTTCAGAGCACCAGGTGAGAAAACACCCTTTGGACTTAAGAATTCAAGCAAACAAGATCACAAAACTAAGGATTTTACTTGTAAGATGGACCACTTTTAGGCATGAATATTTATGCTTTATTAGGCACAAATACCCATCTTAATTAGAGGATTTTTATAATAACAAATTTTTTATATATTTTTATAAGGCATGAGAATATTGTTGAACTCTAAGTGTGTGAGTGTATAAAGTATGCAGATTTTTTAAGGTAAAAATTAAAACTAAATTACTTTTTCAATTTTCCTCCTAAACTAGAAATCAAACAAATAATCATATTTTTATCAAGCATAAGAAATCCTAATTTTAATTCTCTAATTCCTTAAAATTAACTTAAATTTTGTATAAAAATATATCAAAATATAGTTTCTCACTTTAAAAAAATTATTTTTTATTTTTATTATTTTTTTATTTTAAATGTTAGTACTCCTCCTCCACACCTATCTCATGCATTGTTTTTAATGTATGAAATGAAATGCATGAAATAAAATATAAAAGAGGTGATGTTACCGATACGCCGGGCCGAATAGACCCATCGCCATCTCATTTACCAGCACCGATTTTAAGCGGCACCGATTTTAAGAAAAGCTTAAGGCGTTGACCATTCACCTTAAAGTTATTACCGTTCTTAGGGTAATACAATTTTCATAATGAATTGATTGGCCCAGTGCATCTTGAATTTAGCTTCCCCGAAAAGTGCTGAAGTTTTGAATTATAGAGTAAGACTTTTTGTCCAAGGACAAAAGTTTTCCTCGTGATAAACTTATCATGAAATACCTTAACTCTATTTTTTGTGATTTTTGCATTTCCGTAGGCCTCATTTCTTAACTCCTCAAGTTTGAAAATTTGAAATTTTCGAAGGGCGCTAGCCTTATCTAAATCAAAATTTAGTTGTTTTATTGCCCATAAGGCCCGATGCTCTAACTCAACGAGTAGGAGGCAAGCCTTTTCAAAGACTAACCTATTGAACACCTAGAGGGGTGAATAGGTGTATGGCTAATTTAATGACAAATGATGCGAAATTAAAAACTAATTACAACACACTTAGTATAACCAAAGAGTGTAGCCGAATTTTCGGTGAAGGGCTCTGAACTCTCCCCTCTAAATTCCTCTAAATAAGAGTTGAGGTGCTATATGAAGCTCTCTTGGTCCAACACAAGTGAGGCACACAAACAATACGAAGCTTATATGATATAAACAATATGAATCAATGTAAGATATAAAAAGAGAGC
This sequence comes from Agave tequilana, assembly GCA_038442645.1. Classification (NCBI taxonomy): domain Eukaryota; kingdom Viridiplantae; phylum Streptophyta; class Magnoliopsida; order Asparagales; family Asparagaceae; genus Agave; species Agave tequilana. The sequence continues at coordinate 100,714 of JAVJIF010009405.1, forward strand.
TAGAGAAAGATGAAAGTACACCTAGAGGGGGGTGAATAGGTGTATGGCTAATCTAATGACAAATAATGCAGAATTAAAAATAAATTGTAACACACTTAGTGTAACCAAAGAGGGTAGCCGAGTTTCGGTGAATGGCTCTGGACTATCTCCTCTAAATTCCTCTAAATAAGAGTTGAGGTGCTATGTAAAACTCTCTTGGTTCAACACAAGTGAGGCATACAAATAATACCAAGCATATAAGTATGATATGAATAATATGAAATAATGCAAGGTACAATATAAGAGAGAGAGTTAAGAGATAGTGAATCAATCGCAAACACAAAGATATGTTTCGAGATTCGAACCACTGCTCTACGTTCCCACCTTCACACATAAATATTTTCACTATATCGTCCACATAGGACTTCCGACACAGGAAACCTTCACTGAAGATTTGGGTAATACAACTTTTGGAGTACACAATTTCCCTCTCCAATAAACACAACCTCTTCACAAGAGGCAAGGCACAACAACTATCACCTCTACACTTAGAGGAATGGGCACTTAGCCAAATAACAATCACCTCTCACTAGAGGGATAAGACTCAAAGCCAAACAATAACCTTAATCACCTCTACACTTAGAGGGATACCAACACAATCTCCACACCTCTACACAAGAGGGAACTCAGATAAAAGAAGGTTTACAACTCTTGGTGGTCTCACTAAATCACAAACCAATTTTCCTCACAAAACAAGATCCTAATAGACAGGATAGATAGGATAGCTCAAGTGTGAGAAAACAAAGAGTTTGAAAAACAAATCACAAAGAAAAACTCTTGGGAAAACTTCTAGATGGTTATAGAAATGAAAAACAAAAACCAATTCCTAAAGGCTCTATTTTTCTTTAATTTTTTCAACACTTTAAAACAATAAAGATAGATCTTTATAACCCAAAAACTCTTTGAAAACTTGTTGCTAAAATACTAGGAAAGATAGAAAATTTTGCTCTTAAAATTCTTGGTGAAATCAGCTAAGAAGGGGGCTATTTATAACCCTCCAAAAAATCTGCCCGTTGGCAGCCAGGAAAGAGCAGAAATACCTTTCCGGTCGACCGCCTGGTCGATCGGCCAACGATCATTTTTATGACCGTTGAGCCACCGGTCGACCGGGCTTGGATACAGAGAGCAGCTGCTCTCTGCTGGTCGACCGCCCGGTCGACCGGGACCAGTTTCAGAGAGCAGAGCTCTCTGGCGGTCGACCGGGTCGGTCGACCGGCCCTTCAGCCAATAAGGCCTGTGCACGTTCGTGCACATCGGTCGACCGGACCGGTCGACCGGCAGAAGGCCAGGTCACTATATTTAAGAGATTAAAAACTTGTGTTTTTACCTTCTAAAAAATTCCAGAAAATACACATAAATTCTACAATAATAAGTTCTTATAAGATCTTTGAAATACAAATATATGTGATAAAAATTCAATATATATTATAAACAATTTGAACTATTTTTGTGATATAAAAATTAGGCTTAATACAAAATCGGTATTTTCCAAAACTTGAATTTTGAAATGGAAAAACCGTTTTCTTCAAAACTCATGTAAATACAAAACATGATATTGAAATAACTTTGAAGCATATTGTATATGGATAGAATCCAATATACACATAAAGATGTATATATAAATATATCTATGTTTTTGACATGAAATTCAAAAACTGGTTAAACCGAAAATCAAAACAACAAACTTTAAACTTGTGTGTGTATGTGAATTTGAGCATATCAATACTATTTAATCTTATAATGATCTAAACATACTAAATACAAACTGAGGTTTTCTTATAGAACTCCTTCTCCAAGTCGATTCGATCTAAACGTGATCCAACGAGTTTGACTCTAACCGAGTACTAGATGCGATCTTGACGCTCGAGCTCTTGAATCAATATGTGAAAGCTCCAAAACTCCTTTGTTGAAGCTAATCACCTACTAATATCTTGATCAATCACTGAAACTATAAATATAAGATTATAAGTAAACTATAATTACTTGAGTTAATAATCATCAAAACTGGAGTGATGGGCCTCTGGGCCAACAATCTCTATATTTTTTATGATGACAAAACTCATGGAGTTATATGCATGGATTAAAGTAAAGCTTCATAGAAGCTCCCCCTTAACTCATGCATAGCAATAAACAATAAAGATAATTAATGAAGGCATAAACCAAGTAACACATATAAACAAACATATATGCTCTGATACCAATTGAAACATGCATATATAAAACTCTCAAAATTCTTCTCCCTTTTTTTGTATAAAAAAGAAAATTAAATAATCATGCATATATATAACTCCTAAATTCCTTTCCCTCTTTTTGTCAAATCATCAACAAAGGGGCATAAATAAACTCAATTTTTTTCTTTTTGATTAAATCAAATAAGAAGGATGAATATGCGATATGCATTCATGAAGAGGAGAGATGTAAAGTTAACTCCCCCTGCATACATGCATTATATGAGAGAGAGATGACTAAACCTAATCACATAATACATAATATACAATGTATAAAGAAGATGTGAGGCTCCCTCTACACATGTGTAAGACATAGAGAAAAGCGGTCAAGCTCCTCAATATGAGATACACTCAATATGAATCTATATACATAGAGAAGATGTTAAGCTTCCCTTGCATATGAGCAATACATATCAAAATATTATGATACCAATTAAAAATATATCAATTTATGATGAAGGTATATATCGAAACAGTATGATACCAATTTATGATACGAATTGAAAATAAACATAACATTTTTGAGATACCAATTGAAAGTAAATAAATTTTTTTAAGATACTAAAAGATACCAATTAAAAATATCTTGATACCAATTTAAAATGTCTTGTAAATTTTGATATCAATAGAAAATGAAACATAGTATGTTTTTTTTATACCAATTGAAATATATACATATATAAATTGGGAAGCTTGATACCAATTGAAAGTAACAACCAATTTAAAGTAAAAACCAATTGTTTTAGGTAAGCATAACTCATATCAATATAGATATCAATTTAAAATGAAATATGATACCAATATTGAAAATGTTAGCATACATCAAAACAAAATATTTTCATCATAAACAATGGGAGTAAGATACCAATTGAAAATAAACTCGATTGAAAGATACCAATTGAAAGATAAAACATGAATTTTCTCCCACTTTATGAAATACTAAAAACAATGCATAAGCTTTTATAAGATACCATTTGAAAAATAATTGATATTAAGGAGTAAATCAAGCTTAGCATAAACATAATTTGTGCTTTAAGATGTAAAGATATAGCAAGCACAATCAAATCACATATATATGTATGAAAATGTAAATATCAATCGAAATTGATACTATTTGAAATTTGAAGCATACATATATAGAAAACATATATGAGTATACAAACATGAAAATATCAATTGTGATACCAACTGAAAATATGATGAGGATCAAGTGTATAACTCATAATTATCTCCCTTTCATGCACATGATTAAATAGATTTTCAATAATAGCACACAAGGCATGGTCGCTCATCCGTCCACCCTTTTAAGAAAGGGGTTTTCAAAAATATGAATCTGAAAATAATTTTAGTATAATTGAAAACTCTTCCAAAATGAAGAAATACGCAACTAGTTTTATGATAATTTTAAAAACTAGTACGAAGTCCTTCAAGTAAGGAATAAAACAAGTATATATCTATGAAAACATAAAAATCACTCAACAATTGACACTCAAAATTTATAAAGCACATATAAAGCTCATGAAAATAAAAATCATGAGTAAATAAGAATTAATGTGAGTATAAGAATTATGTAATCAACAAAATCAATGAAAATAGACAATTAAGCTCAATATGAAATTTCTTTACCAAAAACATGGAAAATCATCAAACTAAATAGGCTTCAAGGTATATGTATGTTTAGTCACAATTAAAGGTATACATATATATCCCAAACACAAATGAGTCCATAATAGAATTTGAATGAAAAGCAAGTGACTCAAAGGTATACATATATATCTAAAGTTTTAAAAAAATTAATATATACATGAAGCTAAACACTTAAAAAAATGTCCAAAATAGGGAAAACAAGTCAAAATGCACTAATCATCAAAACTAGGCTATACTAGTACATCTAATAAGTACAAGTGAGCAATTGAGCATAAACATTCAAAAATCAAATGTGGCTCATTAGTTGTACAAGTATCAACACAAGTTTTAATGAAAACTACATCTAAACATGTAATCAAAATATGAAGTGCAAAAGAATCATAAATATAAACCAATATGATCATTAGGCTAAATGTATATGTTTTAGAGCTATGATATACACAATTGCTAAACTAAAATGAGAACACGAAGGTAATAGTCCATATAAACAGAGGTAATCTCAAATACTACATATGTATATCACAAGTCTAATTATCATGGCATTTAACATAATAATCATGAAAAATCAAAACATGCTAAAAATCAATAATATAAAAGCATGTAAACTAAATAGGAGTTAGAGATAGTTACCAAACCATTAGGGCTAATATCTAGATCTCCAAACCATGGTGTTCCTCCCACCAAATTTTCTTGAAGGTGATGCATCCAAAGCAGTGTCCATCAAGCACAAGAGCATTCACCATCAAGGCACCAATGCCGTCACGTAAAGCGAGAGCCCATACCTACATCAAATAAAATAGGAGTGAATTTTGGTACCCATACTCTATTGAATCCATGGGGGTTAGCATCTTTCCTAACCCAAACAAACTTATTTGCAAAATTTGAATCATTTAATCTATCATAATAAAATTTTGCAAGGTGACCCTTACGTCCACAATGTATACAAGTGTACACATGAGCATACATGGTGTCATGTATGTGAGCATGAGAAGCATGTGCATGCCGTGTATTGTAAGTTTACCTAGAGGGGGGGTGAATAGGTGACGGCTAATCTAATGGTCACTTATGAACAAATAATGCGAAATTAAAACTAAGATGACCAAATAAAACTTCTTTTAATTAAACACTTATGTATAACACAAGAGTGTTGCCGAATTCCCCTTGCAAGGCTCTGGACAAACTCCTCTAGATTCCCCTTGAATGGGTTGAGGTGCCGCGTTGGCTCTCTTGGTTGAATACAAGTGTTAGCAACAATCTCACGCAAGTATATATCAAATATGCACAAGGGTATATCATGCATATAAGAGATAAAGACTATAAAGTAATGCAAGATATAAAAGACAAAGAGAGAAGGAGAGATAGAGTGAGCAATCGCAAACACAAAGGGTTTGTTTCGAGGTTCGAGCACACTTGCTCTACATCCCCGCCTTCGACACACGAAGGATTTCCACTATGCACGATCCAACCGAATCTCTCCTTGGTGCCGCAAACACCTACAATCCCTCAGACTCTCTAGTCCCTTACACACCACAAGCCCACCGGCTCGTCGAGGCCGCACCTCAAGCTACAAGTCCTCACTAGGACCCAACAACACCAAGTCCTCACTAGGACCCGAAACAAACCGCGAACACAACCGTCCGCCTTGTCAAAGAACAAAGATGAACTTTGGTGATCAAACTCTTGATCACCTAAAATCCTCTCACAATAACACCTATAGGATGAATAGCTCAATGGATGCTCAAGTGTTTGTGTGAGAAAGCAAGGAAAGAGATTGGTGATGGAAAACTCAAAGAATCACAATAAACACTCTCTTGATTAAATCCCTTTAGATAGGAAATATTAGCTCACTATTTTGTGGAGAAAACTCTTCTGAAGGTATGGGAAAACTGGCTCTAAGAGTCTCTAAAATCTTGACTTCAAACAATGACAAAACCCCCTTTTATAGAGGTCAGAAAAATCTGACCGTTGGGATCTGTCAGTGCTTCCGGTCGACCGGTCCGGTCGACCGGGCAACGGTCAAAATCCGACCGTTGCAGCCTCCGGTCGACCGACCCAGTCGACCGAGCAACTGGAGAAGAGAGTAAACTCTCTGTCGGTCGACCGGCCCGGTCGACCGATAATTCCCGAGAGCAAAGCTCTCTGAAGCGGTCGACCGGTCCGGTCGACCGATCCTCCAGTGCACACTGGCGTGCACGCTGTGCACGTCCGGTCGACCGACCCGGTCGACCGGCCACTGTCAGTTCTGAAAAATCAGAACTGCCAGAATCAGAAAAATGGGATTAAAGATTGGTCTTTTTAATAAAAAATCCCAGAAATTCACAGTAAATCCAGAAAAATAGTTTCAATCAAAATAAAAACTGTTTTCTAAAAATATGTTTTTCTAAAACTTGTTTTTCCATAACTTCACAAAATACAAAAACAAGATATTTTGAACTTATAAAGCAAAGTGTGTATGGATATGATCCACCACACAATCAAGATGAAATATCTAGTTTTTGACATAAAGCACTAAACTTGTTTTGGTTAAAGGATATGTATATAAGAAATTACCAAAACCCAAAGTAGATATTTTGTCATAAGGAAAATCTCATCAAATACAAAAACAAGATATACTTTTAAAGCATAGTGTGTATGGATATGATCCACTACACAAATAAGATGAATATCTAGTTTTTTGACATAAGGCACTAAACATGGTTTTGGATATAAGATATGTATACATGAATACCAAAAACCAAATTGTATTTTATCACAAATAAAAATCTTTTCTTAACTAGGAAAATCTTTTATGAAAATCATTCTATCAAGAGCTCTATCAAGAGTGTGTGTGTGATATAGACTTGAGCAATCCACCAACTATCTATCCTTTACATTTTTTCTAAAACAAAAGCAAAATCTTATACCTAGACACAAGTCTTCATCTTCTTGAAGTCTTCACTTGAAGGCTTCTCATCTTCTTGACTTGGTCCACATGCAATCCACCGAGCTCATCTCTAGATGTGGTCTTGATGCATAGGCTCGTGAATCGACCGGTGCTAGCTTCCAACTTGTCTTTAAATCCTTTGTTGAAGCTCCACACCTACTAAGATCTTGATAAAGAATCTGTCACTAATTAAACACAAGATCATTAGTAATCATAACTTCATGAGTTGATCATCATCAAAACTAGGGTGATAGGCCTTTGGGCCAACAATCTCCCCCTTTTTGATGATGACAAAACTCATGAAGTTATATATGCATGGATTAAAGTAAAGCTTCAAAGAAGCTCCCCCTTAACTCATGCATAGACATAAATAATAAGATATGGCAATGAAGCATATGACATGTATGCAAATGTAGGAGATGCAATCATATAAATCAAATCTTAAATCAAATCTTTTTCTCCTATTTGCAAATCAAAGACATATATGCATAAAACATAAATCTTACTCCCCCTTAAGCAAGGAAGACATGCATATATCACAAATACTTCTCCCCCTTTTTGTCAATCATCAACAAAGGGTTCAAAGTAAAAATACATCAAACAAATTTTCTCCCCTTTTTGTCAAAAACAATGAAATCAAAGAGGGGTAATCAAAACAATCAATAAAATTTATATGCGATATAAATTCATGAAGAGGAAGAAGCTAAGTTAGCTTCCCTACAATGTGCATTGCATGAAAGAGGGATGTGAAGCCCTAATTCACACAACACAACTATGTAATGCATAGAAGGAGATGTGAAGCTCCCCCTACACACGTATATCATATAAAGAAGAGATGTTAAGCTCCTCAATTTATAATATACTCAACATGAATCTATATGTAAGAGAGATGTTAAGCTCTCCTTGCATATAGGAAATACAAAACAAAACATTTTAATTTTTCTTTATCAAAACAAAATTTTGAACTTTTCCCAATAAAACAAATTTTGAACCAATCATAATTTGTAGTTTGATACCAATAGAAAATAGCACTTGAAGATGTGTGATATCAAGTTATCATTGCAAAATCTTTTCAAAACTATTGATATCAATTGTAATCATATAACAAATTTGAAGTTGAGGCCTATTGATACCAAATGAAAGATCTAAAATAAAATCTTTTTATTTTTCATAAGCTTATGCATAGCTAATATAAGGTGTGAACTTAGCATAAACTTTTTGTGCTTTTAAGAATGTAAATCAATTGTAAAGAAAGCACATGAAAATCATATATATGTATGTGAATAGATAAGACCAATTTGAAAATTAGGGCATACATATATAGGAACCAAAATGTGAGTAATATACCAATTGTAAAATTAACATTGTAAGTCATGTATATACTCATAACCAAAAATTGGTAGGTTTGAAAAATAGTTATGTTTAAGCACTACCAAATTTGAAGAATAAATAACTAGTTATAAATAATTTTGAAAAACTAGTTAAAGATCCTTCAAAAACATGAAATCATATGTTATTCATGAATTATACTAATACATACAAGTTTAAGCACTCATAGTCCATAAAGCTCAACAATTATCTTTTATCATAAAAGATGAGTGTTCAAAGGTTATGTAAATGATATTTTCATGAAAATAGAAAGTGAAGCATGAATCTCATGAAAATCTTATTTTTCATCTTAAAACAAATCATATATTTTTCATAAAGCAATACTAAATACACAAAGATTTAATCACTCATGGTCTATAAAGCTCAAAATATTTTGTATCATAAAGATGAGTGTTCAAAGGATCATGTAAATAGTATTTTTATGAAAGTAGTCATTCAAGCTCAAAAAGATCATAAATCACATTTTGTTTTATACATGTTTTAATTTTAATACAAATCAAAAACATGAAAAATCATTTTTTATTATCTAAAATACTAATCTTCATGGTATATGTATGATTTATCCAATTCTAACAATATGCATACATATCCCAAATATGAAAAGAGTCCAATATATATTGCATGAAGGCAAATGACTCAAGGGTATACATGTATATTTATTAGATTTGAATTAAACACACATATACATGAAGTAAGATCAAAGATAGGCATAACAAGTATAAATGACCGAATCATCAAACTAGCCTATACACATGCATATAGTGGATACAAATGAGCATGAAGTTCAAATATGTATGAGTCAATTGTAGTTCACTATTCATATATGTATAAATGCAAGTTTTGACACATTCTACATTTAAGCATGTAAATGCCACATGAAGCACAAATCAAATAAAACCATGAACATGCTATATGACATATGAAATTAAAAGCATGTACATAAAAGTAGGAGTTTAGAGGTTGTTACCAACTCCAAAGCTCCAAGCATGGTGGTTGACCCACCAAAATTCCTTGATAGCAATGCATCCAAAAGTTTGTCCATCATGTCCATTGCATCCGCTATCAAGGCACCAATCCTCTCACGTTTTGTGAGAGCCCTCACCTATATCAAAATCAAAGGGTGGGGTTTTGGTACCCATATTTTCTTGGGTCCTTTGGGGTTAGCTTTATTGTAAGGATCCCAAAATCTATTATACTTAGCAAAATACAAATAAGGTTTCTTATCAAAACAAAATTTTGCTAAATGGCCTTTGCGGCCACAATGTGTACATATGTACACCTTAGCATACTTATGAGTGGGAGTGTGAGCATGATGTGCATCATAAGCATGTGCATGATGTGACTGTGCATGAGTATGAGGAACTTGTTTCTTTGAAACAAGGATTCCAATCTAGTATGATTGAATGCACATGAGCTCAAATTAGAGCTCAAATTATCAATTTTATTTTTCAAATTTTTAATCTCATTAGTGGTGGCATGAAAAGCATGATGAGATGAAGAGTCAGTTTTCTTTTTCTTTTGAAAAACATTATCCTTTTCTTTTTCAACAAATTTTCTTTTTAAAGACTTATTTTCTTGCAAAATGACTTCCTTTTGTTTTTCCACCATATCAACCTTATTTTTCAAAATCATATTTCCTTCACATAAAACATTCAATTTAGACATTAAGGAAATATTCTCATTTTTCAAAACATCATTCTCTTTTTCTAAACATGCCATTTTATTTTCTAATGAATCTTTTTCATTAAGCATGGCATCAAAATCCTTTTTCAAAATGTTATTTTCTTTTTCTAAACATGCAATGTTAGATTTAAAGAGTCTTGTTCTACATGCATGCAAGCAATATTCTTTTTCAAATTTTATTTTCTTTCTTAATCATGTCATACTTTTCAAGAATTGTTTGGCAAAATGAAGTGAGCTCATCATATGACATGTCCTCATCATCGGATTCGGTGTTTACCTCAAGGGGGTTATCCCCTTGGACCATAAAGCATGCGTTGAGGTGTCGCTTCCAACGTCCGAGTCACTCCCCGCATAGTATAGATCTTTTTCGCCGAGGGAGGTGATGATGTTCCATACTACAAAAGCCGATTCAACATTAGAAACCCTAGATAAATAATCATCATTTAGGGTTGACTTAATAGCATGAAGGGCTTTTGCATTAGCCTCAATGTTCTTACCATCTAAAGAATAAGCATGATTAGTAGTGGCAAGATAGACATGAAATCCTAAGGCTTTGAGGTACAATGACATCTTAACCTTCCAAATTTGGATGTTAAGGATGCCAAAGGTGGGTGGTGACATGAAGTCCATGGTGTGGTGTGTGTGTACAAAAATATTGTGATTAGCCTAAAGGAGGATCTTTAACTCTTAGGTTGTTAGACCCAAATCAAGAGCACTAGCTCTGATACCAATTGTAAGTTCACCTAGAGGGGGGTGAATAGGTGATGGCTAATCTAATGGTCACTTATGAACAAATAATGCGAAATTAAAACTAAGATGACCAAATAAAACTTCTTTTAATTAAACACTTATGTATAACACAAGAGTGTTACCGAATTCCCCTTGTGAGGCTCTGGACAAACTCCTCTAGATTCCCCTTGAATGGGTTGAGGTGCCGCGTTGGCTCTCTTGGTTGAATACAAGTGTTAGCAACAATCTCACGCAAGTATATATCAAATATGCACAAGGGTATATCATGCATATAAGAGATAAAGACTATAAAGTAATGCAAGATATAAAAGACAAAGAGAGAAGGAGAGATAGAGTGAGCAATCGCAAACACAAAGGGTTTGTTTCGAGGTTCGAGCACACTTGCTCTACATCCCCGCCTTCGACACACGAAGGATTTCCACTATGCACGATCCAACCGGATCTCTCCTTGGTGCCGCAACACCTACAATCCCTCAGACTCTCTAGTCCCTTACACACACCACAAGCCCACCGGCTCGTCGAGGCCGCACCTCAAGCTACAAGTCCTCACTAGGACCCAACAACACCAAGTCCTCACTAGGACCCGAAACAACCGCGAACACAACCGTCCGCCTTCTCAAAGAACAAAGATGAACTTTGGTGATCACAACTCTTGATCACCTAAAATCCTCTCACAATAACACCTATAGGATGAATAGCTCAATGGATGCTCAAGTGTTTGTGTGAGAAAGCAAGGAAAGAGATTGGTGATGGAAAACTCAAAGAATCACAATAAACACTCTCTTGATTAAATCCCTTTAGATAGGAAATATTAGCTCACTATTTTGTGGAGAAAACTCTTCTGAAGGTATGGGAAAAACTGGCTCTAAGAGTCTCTAAAATCTTGGCTTCAAACAATGACAAAACCCCCTTTTATAGAGGTCAGAAAAATCTGACCGTTGGGATCTGTCAGTGCTTCCGGTCGACCGGTCCGGTCGACCGGCAACGGTCAAAATCCGACCGTTGCAGCCTCCGGTCGACCGACCCGGTCGACCGAGCAACTGGAGAAGAGAGTAAACTCTCTGTCGGTCGACCGGCCCGGTCGACCGATAATTCCCGAGAGCAAAGCTCTCTGAAGCGGTCGACCGGTCCGGTCGACCGATCCTCCAGTGCACACTGGCGTGCACGCTGTGCACGTCCGGTCGACCGACCCGGTCGACCGGCCACTGTCAGTTCTGAAAAATCAGAACTGCCAGAACCAGAAAAATGGGATTAAAGATTGGTCTTTTAACTTAATAAAAATCCCAGAAATTCACAGTAAATCCAGAAAAATAGTTTCAATCCAAATAAAAACTGTTTTTCTAAAAATATGTTTTTTCTAAAACTTGTTTTTCCATAACTTCACAAAATACAAAAACAAGATATTTTGAACTTATAAAGCAAAGTGTGTATGGATATGATCCACCACACAATCAAGATGAAATATCTAGTTTTTGACATAAAGCACTAAACTTGTTTTGGTTAAAGGATATGTATATAAGAAATTACCAAAACCAAAGTAGATATTTTGTCATAAGGAAAATCTCATCAAATACAAAAACAAGATATACTTTTAAAGCATAGTGTGTATGGATATGATCCACTACACAAATAAGATGAATATCTAGTTTTTTGACATAAGGCACTAAACATGGTTTTGGATATAAGATATGTATACATGAATACCAAAAACCAAATTGTATTTTATCACAAATAAAAATCTTTTCTTAACTAGGAAAATCTTTTATGAAAATCATTCTATCAAGAGCTCTATCAAGAGTGTGTGTGTGATATAGACTTGAGCAATCCACCAACTATCTATCCTTTACATTTTTTTCTAAAACAAAAGCAAAATCTTATACCTAGACACAAGTCTTCATCTTCTTGAAGTCTTCACTTGAAGGCTTCTCATCTTCTTGACTTGGTCCACATGCAATCCACCGAGCTCATCTCTAGATGTGGTCTTGATGCATAGGCTCGTGAATCGACCGGTGCTAGCTTCCAACTTGTCTTTAAATCCTTTGTTGAAGCTCCACACCTACTAAGATCTTGATAAAGAATCTGTCACTAATTAAACACAAGATCACTAGTAATCATAACTTCATGAGTTGATCATCATCAAAACTAGGGTGATAGGCCTTTGGGCCAACATGTATGGTGTACATGCATATGTGGAACTTATTTCTTTCGAAACATGGATTCCAACCGTGTGTGATTCATGGCACATTGGTTCAAAGTGGAGCCCAACCAATCAACACTCTTATTTAACATACATATATCATTTTCAATAATAGTAGAAGAGGTGGAGCATGCAATAGGTATACTAGATGATGAAGCATGGCAAACATGTGAATCTAAATCATTTTTTAAAGATTTATTTTTATTAGAAATCAAATCCATTCTTTTGAAATAGAAATAATTTTATTTTTCAAAGAATCATTTTCTTTTAAAACAAAATCAAGTTTTGAAGATAGAGCTTCATTTTTCTTCAAAACAAAAATCACAATCATTTTTATTTTTAAAATTTCATTTTCATTTAGGACAAGTTCAAGTTGGGATTTCAATGAGTCCCTTTTCATTTGAAATCTCATCCCTCTTGCAAATCAAGATTAAGTTTTGAAAACAAATCCTTATTCTCTTCTTTTAGTTTAAAGCTTTCTTTTTCAACTGTTGGTATTTTTGTAATAGATTTTCACAGACAAGAGATAGTTCCTCATTTAATACATCGGCATCAACATAATCATCACTACAAGAAGAACTAGCACTATCATTTAGATGGGTGTCCGAGTTTACCTCAGGGGAGTCATTCCCTTGGACTATGTAGCAAGCTTGGTCGGACTCATCTCCACTAAATTCGTCCTCCACATATTTCGTCGTTTGTTGCGCGGAAGAGGTCAAAATATTCCACACTGCAAAAGCAGAATCACAATAAGAAACCATGGACAAATATTCTTTACTTAATGTTTGCCTAGGTGCCTCTAGGGTTTGTGCATTGGCCTCTATATGCTTGTCATTACCAAGATAGTATTTCTTAGTAATAGTAACGTACACATGCATTCCTAGGGTTTTGAGATACATACTCATCTTAATCTTCCATTCATTGATGTTAGAAACATCAAACATAGAAGGGGTCATGAAATCTATGAGTGTGTGTAAACAAATAAGTGTGCAAATACAAAAATAGATTAGCTAACCAAGATCTTACTCCTAGGTGGTTAAACCTAATATCAAGAGCGTAGGCTCTGATACCAATTGAAAGTATGCCTAGAGGGGGGTGAATAGGTGTATGGCTAATCTAATGACAAATGAAGAATTAAAAACAAATTGCAACACACTTAGTGTAACCAAGAGTGTAACTGAATTCCCGGTGAAGGCCTCTGGACTATCTCCTCTAAATTCCTCTAAAGAAGAGTTGAGGTGCTATGTAAAGCTCTCTCTGTGTTCAACACAAGTGAGGCACACAAACAATACCAAGCATATAAGTATGATATGAATAATATGAAATAATGCAAGGCACAATTTAAGAGAGAGTTAAGAGATAGTGAATCAATCGCAAACAAAAAGATATGTTTCGAGGTTCGAGTCACTGCTCTACGTCCCCACCTTCACACAAAAGAATTTTCACTATATCGTCCACACAGGACTTCCCACACAGGGAACCTCCACTGAGAATTTGGGTAATAGAACTTTTAGAGTATACAACTTCTCTCTCCAACAAATACAACCTCTTCACAAGAGGCAAGGCACAACAACTATCACCTCTACACTTAGAGGGATGAATACTTAGTTAAACAACAATCACCTCTCACTAGAGCGATAAGGTTTAAAGCCAAACAACAACCTCAATCACCTCTACACTTAGAGGGATACCAACATAACCTCCACACTCATCTCTACACAAGAGGGAACTCAAATAAAAGAAGGTTTATAACTCTTGGTGGTCTCACTAAATCACAAACCAATTTTTCTTACAAAATAAGATCCTAATAGATATGATAGATATGATAGCTCAAGTGTGAGAAAACAAAGAGTTTGAAAAACGAATCACAAAGAAAAGCTCTTGGGAAAACTTCTAGATGGCTTTAGAAATGAAGAACAAAACCAATTCCCAAAGACTCTATTTTTCTTTGATTTTTTAACGTTTTAAAACAAATAAAGATAGATCTCTATAACCCAAAAACTCTTTGAAAACTTGTTGCTAAAACACTAAGAGAGAAAATTTGCTTTTGAAATTCTTGGTGAAATCAGCCAAGGAGGGGGCTATTTATAACCCTCCAAAAAATCTGCCCGTTGGCAGTCAGGAAAGGGCAGAAATGCCCTTCCGGTCGACCGCCCGGTTGACTGGCCAGCGGTCATTTTTATGACCGTTAAGCCACCGATCGACCGCCCAGTCGACCGGGCCTGAATACTGAGAGCAGATGCTCTCTGCCGGTCGATCGCTCGGTCGATCGGGGCCAGTTCCAGAGAGTAGAGCTCTCTGGCGGTAGATTGGGTCGGTCGACCGGCCCTCCAGCCTATAAGGCCTGTGCATGTTCGTGCACATCGGTCGACCGGACCGGTCGACCGACTTCTGCTTCAGTCGACCGTCCGTCGACCGGCAGAAGGCCAGGTCACTATATTTAAGGGATTAAAAACTTTTTTTTTTTACCTTCTAAAAAAATCTCATAAAATACATATAAATTTTACAAAAATAAGTTCTTATAAAATATTTGAAATAAAAATATGTGTGACTAAATTCAGCACATATTATAAACAATTTGAACTTTTTTGTGATATGAAAATTAGGCTTAATACAAAAATCAGTATTTTCTAAAACTTGGATTTTGAAATGGAAAACCATTTTCTCCAAAACTCATGTAAATACGAAAACATGATATTGAAACAATTTTGAAGCATATTATATATGGATAGAATCCAATATACATATAAATATATATATATATATCTATATTTTTGACATGAAATCCAAAAACCGGTTAACCGAAAATCAAAACCAACAAACTTTAAACTTGTGTGTGTATGTGAACTTGAGCATATCAATACTATCTAATCTTTACAATGATCTAAACATACTAAATACAAATCGAGGTCTTCTTGTAGAACTCCTTCTCCAAGTCGACTCGATCCAAACGCGAACCAACGAGCTTGACTCTAACTGAATACTAGATGCGATCTTGACGCTCGAGCTCTTGATGTGAAAGCTCCAAAACTCCTTTGTTGAAGCTAATCACCTACTAATATCTTGGTCAATAACTGAAACTATTTAAACACAAGATTATTAGTAAAACTATAACTACATGAGTTAATCATCATCAAAACTAGAGTGATGAGCCTCTGGGCTAACAAAAAGAGTGGATCAATCGCAAACAACAAGATATGTTTCAAGGTTCGAGATACTGCTCTACGTCCCCGCCTTCACACAGAAGGATTTTCACTGTAACGTCCACACAGGACTTCACACACAGGGAGTCTCCACTGAGCATTTGTGTAATACAATTTTGGAGTGCACAACTTCTCTCTCAAACAACAACTACCTCTACACAAGAGGCAAAGGCACAAAGTCACATAATATCAACCTCTCAATAGAGGGTAGGCATAAAGCCAAACAACAACAATCACCTCTACACTTAGAGGGATAAGGCACTAAAACAAACCAACCACTATCACCTCTACACTTAGAGGGATACCAATACAACAAAGCACAACCTCCATAATCACCTCTACATAAGAGGGATACCACAAATACAAGGGAGGTTACAACTCTTGGTATTCTCAAAGACACAAACCAGTTTTCTCACAAAACAAAGATCCTAATAGATAGAATAGATAGATAGCTAAAGTGTGAGAAAATAAAGAGTTTGGAAATCAAAATCACAAAGAAAATACTTGAAAAAACTCTAGATAGAAATATAAATGAAGATCAAAACCAATTCCCAAAGACTCTCTTTTTCTTTGAATTTTTCAACCCTTTAAAAACAAATAAAGATAAAATCTTTAAGCCCAAAAACTCTTGAAAACTTGTTGCTAAAACACTTAAAAAGATAAGAAAATTTATTTTGAAATTCTTAATCAAAAACAGCCCAAAGGGTTGGGTATTTATAGCCCAATCTAAAAACTAGCCGTTGGGCCAAGACAACAGAAAGTTTTTGTTGTCAGTTCACCGCCTGGTCGATCGGCCAACGGTCAGATTTCTGACCGTTATGCCATCGGTTTGACCGCCCGGTAGACCGAGGCATGGATACAGAAAACAAAAGCTCTCTACTTGTCGACCGCCCGGTCGACCGGGGCCAGATCTAGAGAGCAGAGCTCTCTGGCGGTGGCTTGTGCACGTTTGTGCACATCATTCGACCGGACCGGTCGACCGACTTCTGCCGTGGTCGACCGTCCGGTCTACCGGCAGAAGGCCATGTCATATGTTATGGGGATTAAAAACTTGATCTTTTTAATATCAATTAAATCCCATAAAATCACATAAATTTCACAAAAATAAGTTTTTATTAGATCTTTGAAATACAAATATGTGTAACAAAATTCAACACATATTATAAACTATTTAAACCATTTTTGTGATATTAAAATTAGTCTTTAAATAAAAATCGTATTTTTCAGAAACCAAACTTTGAAATGGAGATCCGATTTTTTCAAAACTTGTCTAAATACAAAAACATGATATTAAAACAACTTTGAAGCATATTGTATATGGATAGAATCCAATATACATATAAGATATAAATATTTTTGTTTTTGATATGAAATCCAAAAACTGGTTAAACCGAAAACCAAAACCAATAAACTTTAATTTCTGTGTGTATGTGAACTTGAGAGTATCAATACTGTCTACCTTTACAATGATCTAAACATGCTAAACACAAACCGAGGTCTTCTTATCTCCAAGCCGACTCGATCCAAACGCGATCCAACGAGCTTGAAAACCGAGTGCTAGATGCAATCTTGACGCGCGAGTTCTTGAATCAACATGTGAAAGCTCCAAAACTCCTTTATTGAAGCTAAACATCTACTAAAATCTTGATCAAATATTTGAAATTAAATATCACAAGATTATTAGTAAACTACAACTACATGAGTTAATCATCATCAAACTAAAGTGATTGGCCTCTGGGCCAACAATCTCCTCCTTTTTGATGATGACAAAACTCATGGAGTTATATATGCATAATTTAAAGTTAAGCTTCATAAAAGCTCCTCCTTAACTCATGCATAGCAATAAACAATAAAGATATTCAATGTATGCATTAACCAAATAATACATATATACATAAATGAAGAGTAAAACAAAACATATATGCTGTGATACCAATTAAAAAATAAATATGCATATATAAATTCTCAAAATTCTTTTTTTTGTATAAAATAAGGAAATGAAATAAACATGCATATAAGTGACATAAACATGCATATATAAAACTTCAAATTTCTCTCTCCCCTTTTGTCAAATCATCAACAAAGGGCATAAATAAACTCAAAAAAAATCTCTCTCTTTTTGTCAAATCAAACAAGCAGGATGTATATGCGATATACATTCATGAAGAGGAGAGACGTAAAGTTAACTCCCCTTGCATACATGCATTACATGAAAAAGAAATGACTAAACCTTAATCACATAACGCATAATATATAATGTATAAAAAGAGATGTGAAGCTCCCTCTACATACGTGTAAGACATAAAGAAGAGAGGTCAAGCTCCTCAATATGAGATACACTCAACATGAATCTATATCAGAGAAGATGCTAAGCTTCCCTTGCATATAAACAATGCATATCAAAACAATATGATACCAATTGATAATAATACCAATTTATGATAAAGGTATACATCGAAACATTATGATACCAATTTATGATACCAATTGAAAATAAAGAAAACATTTTTAAGATACCAATTGAAAGTAAACATAATTTTTAAGATACCAAAAGATACCAATGAAAAGTATCTTAATACCAATTTAAAATGTCTTGTAAATTTTGATATCAGTAGAAAATAAAACATTGTTTGTTTTCGATACCAATTGAAATATATATATATATATATATATATATATATATATATATATATATATATATATTAGAAATCTTAATATCAATTGAAAGTAAAAACCAAATTGTTTTAGGTAAACATAACTCATATCAATATAGACACCAATTTAAAATGAAATATGATACCAATATTGAAATGTTAGCATAAATCAAAACAAAGTATTTTTCATCATAAAGAATTGGAGTAAGATACCAATTGAAAATAAAACCGATTGAAAGATAAAATACGAATTTTCTCCCCCTTTATGAAATACTAATAAAAACGATGCACTAATTGAAAAATAATTGACATTAAAAAATAAATCAAGCTTAGCATAAACATAATTTGTGCTTTAAGATGTAAAGATATTGTAAGCACAATCAAATCACATATATATGTATGAAAACTGTAAATACCAATCGAAATTGATACTATTTGAAGTTTGAAGCATACATATATAGAAAATAAAATATGAGTATACAAAAAATATCAATTGTGATACCAATTGAAAATATAATGAGAATCAAGTGTATAACTCATACTACCTCCCTTTTCATGCACATATTTAAATAGATTTTCAATTTGAGCATACAAGGCATGGTCGCCTATCCAGCCGCCCTTTGATGGTAGGGGTTTTCAAAAATAAGTTTAGAAAATAGATTAATAAGTTTGAAAATCAGTACCAATTTAAGAATAAAGACTAGTTTAAGGATAATTTTAAAACTAGTACGAAATCCTTCAAGTAAGGAATAAAACAAGAATATATTCATGAAATATGAAAATCACACAATCATCAACACTCAAATAGCAATAAAGCTCATATAATCTCATGAAAATAAACCATAAGTAAACATCAAACATAGAGTGTAAAAAGTCATGTAATTAATCAAATCATGGAAATAGGGCATTCAAGCTTAATGAAAATTCCTTTATCAAAAACATGAAAATTATCAAAACTAAATAGGCTTCAAGGTATATGTATGTTTTGTCTAAACTAGAAGTATACATACATATTCTAGACATAAATGAGTTCATAATAAAAATTTTGCACAAAAAGCAAATGACTCAAGGGTATACATGTATATCTAAAGTTTAAACAAAATTTATACAAGAAGTTAAACGAAAACATGTCCAAAAATAGGGAATATAAGTTGAAATGCAAGAATCATCAAAACTAGGCATACTAGTACGTCTAATGGGTACAAATGAGCAATTAAGTACAAACGTAAAATAATCAATTTGTGGCTCACTAGTTGTACAAGTATATACACAAGTTTTAATGAAAATTTACTTTTAAACATGTAATCAAAACATGAAGTGAAAAATCATAAACAAACATGATTATTAAGGTAAATGAACATATTTTAGAGTTATGATATACACAATAGTTAAACTAAAGTGAGAATACAAAAAATGGATACATATGAACGTGGGTGTATCTCAATTACTATACATGTATGTCACAAGTCTAATCATCATGACATTTAATATAATAATCAACTAAAACATGCAAAAATCATCAATAAGAGTATGTAAACTAAATGAGAGTTAGAGATAGTTACCAAAATCATTAGGGCTAATCTCTAAATCTCCAAACCATGATGGTCCTCCCACCAAACGTTTCTTGAAAGTGATGCATTCAAAAGTGTCACCATATGCTCGAACGCATTCACCTCAAAGGCACCAACATTCTCACGTCAAGTGAGAACCCACACCTACATCAAATAAAATAGGAGTAGATTTTGGTATCCATACTCTATTGAGTCCATGGGGATTAGCACCTTTCCTAACCCAAACAAACTTATTTACAAAATTTGAATCATTAATCTTATCATAACAAAATTTTACAAGATGAGCCTTATGTCCACAATGTGCACAAGTGTATACATGAGCATACATGGTGTCATGAGTTTCAGCATGAGAAGCATGTGTATGCTGTGTATGGTGTGCATGAACATGTGGTGCATGTTTCTTGAGAAACATGATTCCAATTTCTTGTGATCCATAGCACATTGGCTCAAAGTGGAGCCCAAACAATCAACACTCTTCTTTAAAGCACATATATAATTTCACTAATAGAAGAAGAGGTGGAGCATGTAATAGGTATACTAGATGGTGAAGCATGGCAAACATGTGAGTTTAAATCATTTTTCAAAAATTTATTTTCATTAGAAATCAATCCAATTCTTTTGAAATAGAAGCAATTTTGTTTTTCAAAGATTGGTTTTCTTTTACAACAAAATCAAATTTGAAGAAAAAATCTCATTATTCTTCAAAACATCATTACAATTATTTGTTTTCAAAATTTTGTTTTCATTTAAAACAAGATCGAGTTGGATTTCAATGAGTCCCTTTATTAGAAATCTCATCCATCGCTTTCAAAGCCATGTTAAGTTTTGAAAACAAATCCTTATTTTTTTCTTTTATTTTAAAAGTTTTATTTTCAAAAGTTGGTACTTTGCAAGCAAGTTTTCACACACAAGAGATAGTTCTTCATTAAGAGCATCGACATCCATGTAATCATCACCAGAAGAAGTAACACTATTATCTAGTTGAGTATCCGATTCTACCTCAAGGGAGTCATTCCCTTGGACCATGTAGCAAGCTTGTTCGGATTCATCTCCACTAGATTTTTCCTCCACATATTTCGTCATTTGGAGCTTGGGAGAAGTCAAAGTGTTCCACACTGGAAAAGTGGAATCACAATGAGAAATCATACATAAATATTTCTTTGATTAATGTTAGCTACCTACTGGTTTGAAGATGATAAGGTGTGGACAACTTATGTATTGTGCATTTTAACATAAGAGCTTCAGAAATTATATTGCAGAAATGAGTGCCATTGTCGCTAATTATGGCTCGAGGGGTTCTAAAATGTGAGAAAATATTCTCTTTCAAGAACTTGACAACAACTTGTTGTCATTCGTCTTATTAGGAATGGCTTCTACCGTTTTGACACATAGTCCACAGCAACCAATATGTATTGGTGTCTAATTGAGTTAGGAAAAGGACCGATAAAGTCAATGCCCTACACATCAAAAAGTTCTATTTCTAGAATCGAGTTGAAGGGCATCATTTCATTTCGAAATCCTTCCTACCATTTGATATTTAGGGCACGTTTTACAAAATTCAAAGGCATCTTTAAACAATGTGGGCCAATAGAACCCACTTTGTAGTACTTTTTCAACAGTTTTACGGGGACCAAAGTATCCACTGTGTGCAAGCTCATGACAAAAGTACAGAACACTCTTGATTTTCTCATCGGGAATACATCTTCTAATGATTTAGTCAGAACAGTACCTGAAAAGATACAATTCCTCCCAAAAGAAATACCAAACTTGAGATAAGAACCGGTAGACATCTTATTTAAACCAATGAGATGGAATTGATTTGTGATTAAGTAGTTCACTAAAGGTAGCTAAGAGTTGTTCGTCAGAAAAGTCATTAGTAATAGGCAATTCATTGTGAGGGACGATGGGAATACGAGAGAGATGATCGACATAATATTTCAATGCCCTTTTTGTCTTGAATTTCGAGATCAAATTCTTGAAGAAAGAGGATCTAACGGATGAGTCGAGCCTTGGCATCCTTCTTAAGCATTAGGTACCT
This sequence comes from Agave tequilana, assembly GCA_038442645.1. Lineage (NCBI taxonomy): Eukaryota > Viridiplantae > Streptophyta > Magnoliopsida > Asparagales > Asparagaceae > Agave > Agave tequilana. The sequence goes on from JAVJIF010009405.1 coordinate 123,036, forward strand.
AAGCGCAGAATGATCGATGAAGACGGTGGTTTTTATCCCAAGTAGGTATGGTTGGAACTTCTCTAAAGCAAATACTATAGCCAACAATTCCTTCTCGGTTGTAGTGCAGTGCAGTGAAGCATCGTTTAGAGTCCTACTTGAGTAGTAGATCACATGTTGTTTTTATCAATACGACGTCCTAAGACAGCACCAATAGCAAATTCTAAAGCGTCACATATGATCTCAAATGGCTTTGACCAATCCGGTACAGAAATAATTGGTACAGAAATGAGTTCTTTCTTGAGCTTTCTCCAAGCAATAAGATATCTTTCATCAAAAGTGAAAGACACATCCTAACTAAAAGATTAGTCAAAAGTCTAGCAATCTTGCTAAAGTTCTTAATGAACCTACGATAAAATACGGTGTGTCCTAAGAAAGATCGGATCTCTTTCACATATTTAAGTATAAAAAGCTTAGTTATGACATCAATCTTCACTTTATCCACTTCAAACTCATTTCTTGAGATTTCATGTCCCAAGTCAATTTCATGTGTTACACTGAAGTGGTATTTCTCCCAATTTAATGTCAAATTTTTCTCGCCACAACGTTGCAAGATAAGTTCGAGATGGTGAAGGCATTGATCGAATGAATCTCCATAAATGGAGAAATCATCTATGAAAATTTTTAGGAACCACTCTACCATGTAAAAAACAGACTCTTCATGCAATATTGAAACGTTGTTGGGGCATTACACAAACTGAAAGGCATTCGGCGATAAGCAAATGTCCTGAATGGGCATGTGAAAGTAGTCTCCTCTTGATCCTCTAGAGCTATGTGAATTTGATTGTACCCCGAGTAATCGTCCAAGAAACATTAATACTCGTGACCAACTAGACGTTCAAGCATTTGGTCAATGAAGGGAAGCACAAAGTGATCCTTACAAGTTGTATCATTAGCTTACTATAGTTAATGCAAACCTGAATCTTTATGGGGGTCAAGTTTGGACTAACTCTTTGTTCTCATTTTTTCAAAGTGAAACCGGATTTCTTCGGAATAATGTGGATAGGACTGACCTATTGGCTATCTAAAATGGCATAAATGATCCCATTATGTAAGAGTTTCAAAACTTCAGTCCAAACAACCTCTTGTATTATAGGGTCTAACCTATGCTTCGGGTCTCTTTTTGGTGTCTCTTCTTCATTTAAATGAATGAGATGTTGAACTATACCTAGACTCAAATTCTTTATGTCGGTCATGATCCAACCAATGGCTTCCTTATGCTTTCTAAGAACTGACACGAGGCTTTCTTCATGCCGACAATCAGATGTGACACTATGATGACTGGAAGAGTCTCTTCTTATCTAAGTAGACGTACTTGAGATGTTTAGAAAAATCTTTCAATCTATGGAAGAGGAAGACTCAATAGAGGGAGGAGTCAAGTTTGTTGGCTTCAGATTTGGTGAAATAGGGAGCAAACTCGACAATCTGATCGAGGTTGAAATTCATAGACTCCAATTCCAATTCACTTTTGGTTTCTAGCTCCAATTCTTCTCTATGTTCACTAGTCAAGTTCTCAATGAGGTTAACTTCAATTGTTTAATCCTCTATATCATGGGGTTGCTTTTCTAGGTTGAAAATATTGACTTCTTTAGTCATGTCTCTAAAGGTTAACTTCGTGGATACGTTCCAACAATTGATAATTGCATTGACCCTGGAAAGGAATGGATGCTCTAAGATAACGGGAGTTTGAGACCTAAGATTAGACACTGGTTGTGTCTCAAGAATAATGAAATCAATAGGGTAGATGAACTCCCCAACCCATATAAGGACGTCAGTAATTCCCCTGAGAACTTTAAATGATCGGACATCCAACTGGATGGTAACTCGGGTACGACTAAGCTCTCCTAACCTGATTTGATGGTATACTGAGAAGAGAAGCAAGTTGATACTTGCTCCCAAATTAAGAAGTGCACGACTAATTTTAGTTTGTCTATTTGCAAGTAATGGTGGTAGGATAACCTGAATCCTTGTAGTTGACAGGGATCGGATCGACAGTAGCTCACTATGTTAGTAGTTATTGGGTACATTAGTCCTTCTCTTTTTGGTGCACATATCCTTAAAAAATTACATATGATAGGACTTGTTGGATAGCATCAAGAAGTGGCACATTAATTTTAAATTAATTAAACATCTCAAGTATTTTATCCATATGTGCATTTTGTTTATTATTCTTAAGCCTATTTGAGAATGGA